>UYYG01001178.1:0-20169 GCA_900625125.1 Dracunculus medinensis
AAAATCCAATCAAAAGTTGAAGTTATCTTTGTTATTTATTTTTTTATTATTTTTTAGGTTTCTGTTAGCATTAATTTAATTTATGTTGAATGAAATCAAAAACAGTTATTTAGAAAGAAGGGGGGATTATTTGTGAAAATTTATTTTGCGCTTTAGATCGCGAATTTTCTATGGCAGTCGAGGAGTGGTGGCGCAATCCTGCTGAAATGACACTTGGAAATGTAATTGTTTGTGCTTTAGTTTCTAGCAAAAATTATTATGATCACAATTAAATTAACACTACAACTTTGCAAAATTTTTTCGCTAAACTTCTCATCATAGAATAATAAATCACAAAGACGGTTTAGATAGGATTATTCACAGCAACAGAGCTCGGATGTGGATTTGCCAGTTGTGTTAATGAGAATCTTCAAATGACAGTCGATATGGTTTGCCATTACTGGCCGATGTAAGGCATTTCTTAATGAAATATTTTCAAGGAAATTAATTAATATAATTTCCATATGAAAAAAAAGAAAAAACAAATAAATATGTCAACTTTATTTGATAGATTTATCATTCCAGAAATGATCCAAACCAATTCTATAATTACGAAATTAGTTGCGAAACGAACGACGACTGTTCGTCATTACCGAATTCTCGATGTGATTTTAATCAAAATATTTGCATTTCAAAAATGTAAAATAAAAGAATAATTTTAATAATTTTTACTAAATATTGCGATTATCCTCAATCTCCTCAATTTGTTTATAATTCCTTTTGTATAAACTAAAAATTATATTTTATGAATATTTATTTGATGAATAAAAAATTAATTTAAAGAAAAATAAAAACATTTTAAAAATATTTATTAAAGTATCGAAATCAGTCGGTATGTCGGTATGTTTCATTTGTTATTATCGAATTTTTTGGAGAGGAGGATGAAGAATGAGGAAGGAGGAATGGAAAGGAAAAGGAAGAGAGGGACGAAAGTTTGCGAAGTCGATTCGATTATGAAATTGGCGTTTATTTGCTGAAAACAAGCCAAACAGGGCGACAAACGCCATGTGTTTGTATTAATGACAACAGTTAAAATAACATAATAATAATAATGATTAAAAAATCGGTATTTTACAAATTAGTGATAAGAGAACGTTCCTACTGATAATTTAATAATTTACTGAAATATATATTTTTAAGATCTCTCACCATTAATGGTTAAACTCGTCTCGTCTGGTTTATCGCACTGGAAAAATGTGTTCAAGGAGTCCCTTGGTAATAGAAGTAGAAGTGAGTTCGCCAGCAACATCCGAATTTTCCCACAGGAATACTCCTGTGATGAATAAAACCTCATCGCAAGCGTTCTAAACTGAGCAACAACCCAATGAGCCATTAATTTGCTGAAATAAAATTATAAATATGCTTCCAAAAATACTTAAAAGATTTTTACGAGCAATTTCGATAATTTGATTTTTTACAGTCCAAAATATTTATAGAACATTTATTTGTAAATATATTAAATATATTTAAATATATTTATTTAAATCACTGACAAAAATTTTCGCTAATAATAATAAATAATAAAATTCAGCAAAATATCAATAAAAATTTCAACAGTTTTAATGACAATAAAAATAATATTAGAATAAATATTTATTTAATATTTATTTATAATTTTTAAAATATTTATGAAAAAAGAGACCAATCCCAATTGGTTTACAAGCGTTTCAACCCGATGCCAATTTGTTTATAATTTCGTTTTGTATAAATTAAAATTATATAAAAAGATTAAAATTTTTCAATCACTTTGTATTCAATCATTCAATTTGTATTATTTAAATAAAAGTCAAAAAATTGATGCAAAAAAAATGAAAATGTAAGAAAAAATTATCATTTTATAAATGTAAAAACATTTATATTAATTTCGCAAAAAATTAAAATTATTAATTTATTTTAATTATTTAATAAATATTAATTTATTTCGCAAGTTTTCAATAATCGAGGCAACATATGATATAACTGATAAAGAAAATAAATAATTGATAAAGGTAATAAATAGGTGATAAAGATAATAAATAGTTGATAAAGATGGTGCAGTTTTTGTATGAATCTATGGAATGTTCAGTCCTATAAGTAAAATTATACCTTTCATACCTTTGAATATTTGAAGTAAATCAATTATGGAACTATAGCAAATAACGAAGAAATGTTTTTTGCGACAAATATTTTATTATTCAAAAACATTATCGTTTTTCTGGAGAGAATTTTCAATGAGATCGTGCGAATTTTCTATAAAAAAAAGCACAGCTATATTTTTCGTGTTCCATGCTATAATAAGAAGACATTAATATGCTTCATTTAGTTTAGGTTTTGGTTCAACGACCTGGTGTTGGAACATGAAGTACCATCAGAGGAATATTTATAACATTATATGATCAAAAAATAATACAGTGGATGCCAAGAAGCAAAAAGTGTTTGTTGAAATTTGGAAATGATGTTTTTCATTTCAATTTACAGGATATCCAAAGATTTTTCTTCATGGTGGATCTTCAAAAGTTGATTAAAATTTTCTGCGCTCCACAGTCGAAACCGATCCAAAATAAACATTGAATAAAATAGCATTCTATGCTCTAAGAATAAATTAGTGTTTGGGCTCCACAACAATTTATCAAAGAGTACACCTTCAGGATCGACGATTTTTTTCGGAAAAGCTAAAAAGAACCATTTTTGGAGCCATAGTATTGTAATTTTTGGATACCGTTGGTGTTACGAACTCTGATCGTAATAATCGAAGCAATAAATATTAATGGCAAGAGAAATGCCAGTAACAATCATTATAGAAAAGTGCTATAAATGTGCGGTGACAAATAAAGGTGACAACAGTTCATAACTATTAACCGCTCAGCTTTACTGTAAAAATCTTTTCGTTACAAAAAAATGATAATATATGATGACAATAATTTAATAAAGATCCGAAAATTGATAATTTATTCGCATGTATTAATTAAAAAAACGTGGGTAAAAACATGTTCAGAGTGAAAACGATTTCATTGGGTAGGGACGACCATTGATTGGCACTGTTAACAATGATAAAACTGATAAAATCAGTTCCGACTGGTTTATATTAGCTTCCGTGCTAATCTTCTAAATCCTGCAAATTATGCAGTAGCAATTTATGAAAAGAAATTCAAAGGCGATGGAATATATGGGCCGATACCAATTTGTTTCCTTAAGAATTCTTTGAAACCAATGAGATGTATGAAATATAAGTTTATTCCTCCAAAAGGTCAAAGGGCAAAATTAGTATTTTAAAGTTTTAAAATTTCGTATTTATTCGTGGGTTATATAAAAAATCACGAGACAAACTTCCATGTTAATTAGCTAATTTCCATGTTTATCAATGGGCTTATAAGCCCTATTTGAACAAAACTTCTCGTAGACCTTTACACGTCAGCTTTGCAGTCTTTCGCTGGTTCTGCACCAAAAATGGGAACGTGAAATGCACCCCCTTCCCCCCTCACTCGACTACACCTTAAATTTCAATGACGGACCGCGGGCCATGGCCGTAAAAGATTTGTGGCAAGTATTTTAGTTATGTGTAATTTTGTGATGAATCTATGGCGATTTGAGTGGTTGTTAGTGGAGAAGTGTGGCGGGTTTTATTTCCAGGTTTTTTCAATAGTTCCAAATTAAAGTTCGGTTATTCCTGGTTAATATTTCGAATTTCCGCCAGTAAAAATTCCTTATTTTACTTATTTTTCATTTATTTTTTTATTTCCATTAAAATAAAATATTTAAATTTTTAGCAGTTTTTTAATTTGTAACAAAAATTAATAAATTGAAATTATTGAAACCTATTTGTGAAACTAATCTGATATGGTATAATTTTTTTATTGATATTCTTTTTTAAAGAACTCACCATTACTCGTTTAGACTCGTTCTTCTGGTTCACTGCACTAGGCAAATATGCCAGGGAGTTCTTTGGTACTAGAAGGTGAGTCACTAGTACCACCTGGACTTTTGGACAGGCTTGTTCCTCTCGGGAGAGTTCCAGGATCCAGCGCTCCGAATTGAGCAATAACCCACTGAGCCATTTTATTCTCCTTTGTTTTTTCCCCGATGAAGAGTGGTCTATCGGCGAATCGAATCCAGGTCGATTCTCTGTTGAGCCACCGCTAACCACAATGATGCTAGAAGAAAATGTTTTCATTTTTTTATAAAATTTTTAAATTTTTAAAAACTTTAAATTTTATTAAAATTTCATTTTTTGATATTTTTCCAGGTCTATTATTTATCCTTTTTTTTTTTAAATTATATTTGTTTAAATTAAATTGTTTTTGAACAATAAAATTATCTGTAAAAGCCATGTCAAGCTATGCCATTCGAGAAATTACTAAAGGAACGGGCGATGTTAACGTAAATGGTATTTTCTTTTTTCTTTCTTTTATATTAACTAATTTATTTTACAATTTTACTAATTGTTATAGATCTTTTTGTTTTCAAAAAACATTTATATGTTTTTAGGCAATGATAAAAAGTTATCAAGGAAGGAATTGAAGAAACAACAGAAAAAAGCCGAATTTGAGCGAGAAATTTCAGCAATGGGTGGTAAAGCTTTGCTTAAAAGTGGTAACACTGAGGAAAAAAAAGGTAGATGATTGTGGTTTTTATAATAGTTAATATATTAGTTCGAAATGGTATGTTTCGATTTTTCTCCAAATTTTGCCAGAATAATAATTTACTTGTATACTTTACCTGTATATTATCTAATCTTTCCGGTTTTTTTCCATTTTATCTACCAGTTGCTATAAATTTTATTTTATTCATATGTTATTTCACTTTTTGTTCTTTGTGACAATTCAGTTGGTGGAATTGGTGCTGGTGCTGAACTGGGTGATCAGTTCTCGTTATCTCAGCAAAGTAAATCTGGCGCTTCGCTGTCATTGCTTGAGAATGCCATTGATATCAAGGTTTTTATTAAAACTGTGTTTTTTCTTCCTTTTAATCTTCCTTTTTAATGTTTTTTAATCTTCCTCTTCTATTTTTTTTTCAATTTTAATTTATATTATTTTTATTAATTTATTATTTTAATTTATGTTATTTGTTATTTTTTATTATTATATTTATTTTTATTAAGTGTTAAATTAAATTATAAATTTGATTCTTTAAATATATTTTAAATTCATTTTAAAATGTTTTGAAATGCCTAGATCTTTTTAAAAATACTTTTTATTCAAAAATTTTCGTTTATTCAGGTGGAGAATTTTGATATTGTAGCTCAAGGAAGAGTATTGTTTAACAAGGCAGATTTGACCATAGCTTTCGGAAGACGATATGGTCTCGTTGGACCAAATGGGTATGCGTGCTTTGATTATGGGTTTTCTATAAATGTTTATTCAATAATGTTTTTTGAATGTCGTAATTTTATCTTTACAATATTGACTATCATTTGGTTGTCATTTTTCAAATTAAGCGATGATGTAATGCCAGAATGATTTTTAGTATGGGTAAAACAACTCTTCTAAAACATATCGCTGCCAGAAAATTTGATATTCCTTTAACTATAGATCTGCTGTATTGTGAACAAGGTTGTTAATTTATATTTTTCCAATTTTTTTTCATATTTTCTCATATTTTATTTTCCATGCTTCCTTAAATTATCGCTTCCTCCAGAAATTGAAGTCGACAATACTTCTGCAGTTGAAGCAGTAATAAAATCGGATAAATATAGGTTGTCATTGTTAAATGAAGAAGCTGAACTTACAAGTAAATTGGAAGATGGCGATATTACTGTTAGTGGAAGACTTAAGGAAGTATTATTTTCATCATCATTAGTTTTCTAAAATTTTCAATATTTGTGGATGTTAAATTACTTAATGATCCGCAGAATTTTCTTAATTTCAATGAATCTCATAAAAAATGATTCAAAGTTATTAATTAATTCAGGTATCAGATGAACTTCAGAATATTAATGCAAGTGCTGCAGAATCTAAAGCACGTCGCATTTTAGCTGGATTAGGTTTTAATAAAGCTATGCAAGAAAGGGTTAGTTTCCTTTTATATCGTGAATTTTAAGAAAAGTGAATAATTTTTTTAACTTTAAATTTAGTAATTATACTTCAATTTTATTTCTGAGATTTTTCAGCCAGTGGAAGCTTTTTCTGGTGGTTGGCGTGTGCGAATTTCTTTAGCACGTGCTTTATTTCTTGAGCCAACACTTTTAATGCTTGATGAACCGACCAATCACTTGGATTTAAATGCAGTTATTTGGCTAGACAAGTTTGTAAAAAAAAATATTTTATTTGTTATTTTATTAATATTTATTAATAGAAATTCTATATGTATTATTTCAATATTTTAATATTTTTTCATTTTTTTAGTTATTTGCAAGGATGGAAAAAAACACTTCTTATTGTTTCCCACGATCAAGGTTTCCTTGATAATGTTTGTACGGATATAATCGATTTGCATGATCAAAAATTGTACTATTACAAAGGAAATTATAGTAAGTTATATTATATTTTAGTAATTATAGATATAATAATAGTTGTAGTAATTATAAGTTGTGGTAAATTACATTTTTAAGTCTTTGTTTCTATTAACTTTTGTTAGCATTTTTTAAATCGCTGAATAAGCTTTTAACTAGCCTTTCAATTTTCAGCTTCATTCAAAAAAATGAAGGATCAAAAATTACGAGAACATTTAAAAGCGTATGAAAGTCAGCAGCGACATTTAACCAGTTTGAAAAAGAAGGGCAAAAGTTCTAAGCAAGCTGAAGATGAGATCAAAATATTTATGCAAGCTAAACAAAATAAAGCCAATAAGGGTTAGGCAGATTCTCTTAATGATGCTGATGGAAATTTAAAGAAATAAATTTTTTCCGCTTGGTCAGTCAGAAAAAACTGGTTTTTTAAAAGATACAAACCACTAAGTAATTAAATTCATTTCTCAATTTTTTAAATCTATATCATTAATTTTCGCTATCAGAAATTTTCAGAAAATGTCGGTTCGCAAGAGTTACTGCAAAAAGTTAAGGAATATAATGTTAGATTTTCGTTTCCTGATCCTCCAAAATTGGCTCCACCTGTTCTTGGTCTTCATAGTTCGTTTTCTTTTTCAAATTGCACCAAAATTTTCGTTGCGAAATTATATGTAGAATAATTTTAGAATTTTTTAAATAAATTCTTTAATTTTAAAACTTATTAAAAAAAAACTTATTAAAAACTTATAGATGTATCTTTTGCTTATAAGGACCAAATTATTTTTAAAAATGTGGATTTTGGTGTTGATATGGAATCTAGAATTGCTGTAGTTGGTCCGAATGGGGTTGGAAAATCAACTTTGCTCAAACTTTTATACGGAAAGCTTGAACCTGTAATCTTTCAATTTTTCAGCTTTTATTCATTATTTATTTATTCATTTTATTTTATATTTTATTTAGCTCCATAATTTTGAATTTATCATAATTTAAAATTCGGATTTCAGCATCAGGGCGAAGTGCGTAGGCATCGCCAGCTACGGATTGGTTGGTTTGATCAGCATGCCAATGAAGCTTTAAATGGTGAACAATCTCCCATTGAGTACCTTGTCACTAGATTTAAAGTAGATCCCCAGGTTTGTTTTTTTCGCTTTTGTTCCATTTTTTTATTTCATCAACCAATAGTCATTGCAGCAAAGTGGCATAAATTGAAAATAAAACAATTTTTCGTATGATAAGGTTTCTTTCATTCTTTAATTTTGCGCGATAATCTCATTTCTAAAAATATTGTTCAGCTTGCAAGGAAACATTTGGGAACTGCAGGTCTTTCTGGTCAGTGTCATACTGTGAAAATAAAAGATTTGTCTGGTGGCCAAAAGTCGAGAGTTGCATTGGCAGAATTAGCTCTCGGAGCTCCTGATATCCTTATTTTAGTATCTTTTTTCATCTTTAATTTTTTTTGTGGTTGTATTCATTTTTTTTCTTTCTATTAGGATTTCCAATTTATTTACGTTTATTTAGGATGAGCCTACTAATAATTTGGATATCGAGTCGATTCATGCCTTGGCTGATGCTATTACCAGTTTTGGTGGTGGTGTTCTCATGGTAACTCACGATGAACGCTTAATTCGCGAAACTAATTGTCAACTATGGATCGTTGAAGATTACGTATTTTTTAATTTTTTTTGACGTATTATAGAGTTTTGTTTCTTATTTTAAAAATTATTTCTTGAATAATTCAAGAATTAAATAATGGATGTAATTTAACGGTATCCTAAAATTCGAAATTCTGAAATCAAAAATAATTTATGAAATTCGTAAAAGGAATAAATTTTAAGAAATGTTCTAAACTACTTTTATGGCTATCAGAATTTCATAAATAAATTTCGCCTTCTTCTATGGTAAAAAAAATATCAGAAATACATTGATCTTAGAAATTGAAATTTTTGAGGTTTTAATAGTTTTTTCTCGTTCGGGATTTTGATTTTCTGGATTTTCAGCGATTTCAAATTACAAACTATAAATTTATATAAATTTAGGCTATTTACTTTATGCACTATTTTCCAATCTTTTCTTGAAACTCGAATTTTTTCAACGTTAAAATATTGTCAGCCTAATAAAAATAAGTTTCAGTTTATGGTTTTTTATCGCAAAATTTCCAGGGAATTGCTGAAATCGATGGTGATTTTGATGACTATCGTAAAGAGATTCTGGAACAGCTTGGTGAAACTTTCGCTTTGCCTTCAACTTAATATCAAAAATTTTGGTTATTTGTATTATTTATTGCAAAAAAATGCCTTCATTCATTGGTTCAGAGCATATTTGAATCACCATCATTCAAAATAATTGAAACGTCTAGTTCGGTTTGCACCAGTGGCTGCATATAGAAATTTTCGCTAGAAAAATCATTTAGCAATAGGTTTATAAACAAATTTTTTTTGTGTGATGTAAACATACGTCAGATATTTGCAATAAATTAAAAATGCGTAGATTAAATTTCTAAATTTTATTGATAGGTGAATGTTCATGTATTTCTCTATAAATTATTTAGGTTATTTCTCATTTGCCGTGGTTATTTTTGTTTTGTAAAACTTATATGCATGCTTTTTACGGCTTTTTTTCTTCGAAAAAGTAATTAATTTATTATGAAAAATCATAAAATCATTTTTTTTTTTGATAATTTTATCAAAATTTTTCTTTTTATTTTTCTTCTAAAAAGTTCTATGAACTTAAATTGTAAGTTCATGAAAACCAAAGTAACGAACAGTTTCTTTTGATTGAAAGATTATCCAGTGTTTTAAATTAAATTATTCTTCAACTAATTAAAGCATGATAATGGATGAATTTAGTTTTAGATAAAAGTTTTTAGATACGAGAAGCCTTTATTGAAGCGATTTACAGTTACTACTGATATAGCTGATAGGAATTCCATCTTTCATACCTCAATTCCTAAGTGATTCATTGGTAAAAATGATTGTTCGTAAAAGAATTAAGTTCATTAATTTGCTTTTAGTTTGAAGAAATTAACCTATGAATTTTTCAAGCAATTTATAATTAATAAAAGATTTGTGATTTTCACAAAAAATTACTGGTATCTTTTGAATAATACAAATGTCCCATTGAAGGGTACAATAGACGAGTTTGGTTTCGATTATCGTGTTAAAAGGCAATATCACATTAAATCATGGATGAATTAACTGAATAATTGAATTATCGTAGTTCCAATAATTTCCAATTTTTTTCCAATTCTTTTTCAGTTTTTTTTTTTTAAGCAATTATAAATAAGAAAAAGCAAATAAAAAAGAATATTATTTTTTATTAAAGAAAGTAATATTCTTTATAGTTGAAAGCTATTATTTCAAGAGTATTCAACAACATTTAGTATTCAACGTTTTTGATTTGGCTCTCTCCTCTGGTTATTAGACCGACTTATTAGCCAGAGGGTCACTTGAGAATAGAAATATAAGTGGACGCCAGCTCCGTCTTCCATTTTTTATTTTTGAGTGATAGGTTTTTAAGCCTAAGGCTGAGCCCTGTTGCTAACTTAACCTTTAATATATTATCATTTTATCTCCATTTTTATTTTTTAAAACTTAAAAGCAATTTTGTTTCCTAAAATCTCTATTTCATTTCTTATTTCTTCAATTAAAGGAAATGTAAAAATTCTGATCAAAGACATAAACAATCCTATTTCTCCAGTTTTGTAAAATTTTTTCAATTTTTAAATCTGTTGGTTTTTTATCATTGATTTTTAATTTTTGTTACATGCCTTAAATACTTTACATATTTATATGAGGGTTGGGCAAGAATGGCTGAGTGGGTAATACCTCAGATTATGAGTTGAAGATTAAGTAAAGATCCTTGGTTCATACCCCGACAGTAATAAGAATATCAATAGTAAAAAATTTGGGTAAGTTTGCTGGTGAGCCACTTGTGCTTCTTTCATCGATTGACTCCTTGGCTTTCTAATTGCATTAATGGCAGTAAAGCGAGAAACTGCTTTTTTTTTCTAATATACATTAAATATTACATATTTTTTCAAAAATATATATTTAATATATTTATATTTTTTCTTTTTCGCAATTTTTACTAATTACCTTAATTACCTTTTTCTGTAATTAATATTCTGTTAATTATTTAAATATAAATATAAATACAAATGAATATTAATATTATTTAAATAGAATATAAAATGTATATGACAAAATATAAATTTTCTCTAATTGTTAATTAATTAATAACTTTCGAGAATTCTATTCATCAAAAGAATTTTATTTTAACGAACAAAGGGCAAATGTAATTCGAGATTTTTAGTTTGAATTTTTTTTAAAAATGATTATTATTAAATATTAATTAATGATTTGCATGCGGTAGGTTTTTGGTGGAGAATAATAAAATAAAATAACAATGGAGGTTTTTTTTAAGAATCGTTTTAAAAAGTACAAAAAATATGAAAAATTCCTTAATTGTGCCAATCAAAAAAAAATTTGAATCTAAAATTTAAATTTAATTTGAATTTAAAACAACTTAAAGTTCCAGAAAATTTTTAATTTTATTTTAGCTTTCAATTTAGTTTTATCAAAAATTCTAATTTAAATAAATATAAATAAATACAACATTAATTTTTGTTTCGCAATTTTACAAGTGTAATTAGAAGTTTTTATCAGCGAGCGAATTAATCAGTTGGAGTGAATCACTTCAGTTAGTTAATAAGTCAGTCAATCAGTGAGTCAGTCACTTGGCGATAGAAGTACAGTTGGGCTGAACGTTAGCGGTGTGGGGAGGGTTTTTTTTAAATTTGTTTAAATATAAATAAAATTTTGTAGAATTAAATATTATAAGAAAGAAAAAAAACAAAAAATATTAATAATTACAATGATGAAATTTATGAAATTTTTGCAAAATTTCTGAAAAAAAAGATTTATTAGCGATAAATTTTTATGCTTTTCTTCTTTCTTCTAACAGCTCTCACTCGGGTGACTCGGTTCGACGCCATCGCTAACGTTAAATTCCATCACTACTAATAGAAATTTTCCATCGTCTAAGTCCATATGTTACTGGTCCACCTGTACGTTCGAAACCTTTCCTGACCCTTATCAGTCCAGGTTTTTTTATTGAACCTCCTCGCTTTTGACGCCAACCATCACACGCAAGTAACGAAATATGCATCAACTCCTGTGGTAGACGACGGAGAACGTGTCCTAAGCAGCGAAGGCGACGCTCTTTGATAATATTATCAATACGGGTGGTATTTGAGCGAAGATGTATTCTTATAATTTTTGAGAGTTTAAACTTAAAAAATCGTTATATATGTAAAAAAAAAATAAAAATAGAATAAAATATTGAAAAAAAAAAGATAGAAAGAGGCATCCAAAGTAATTTTTAGGCATTAATGGCTAAAACTAAAATGCAAACGATAAAGAAAAAATCGAATAAATCTAACTGACTAATTGCCTGGTTTGACTGACTTTCCTTTCCACGAACCTAGTTTGATCGCAAAAGTATTTCCTATAGAATTTTTCAAAATAAATAGCAACGATGAATTCGATGTAAAAATATTATAATTTCAATATTCCATTTTCATATTTTTCACTCATTTTTTTTGTTTATTTTTATTATTTTTGTTATTTTATAATTATAAAATATTTGTATATTTGAATGTTTAAAATTTTCTTTTCTTATTTAATTCCATTTTAAAATGAATGATTAGCGCTCACTTCTTTTTGGTTAATTCAATTAGAAATTAGCGCTATTAGGAATTTTCTACGAAATCGTTAAATTCCATCACTACTAATAGAAATTTTCGTTCTTCTACTGTATATATGCTAAATCCTAAGTTAAAAAAAAATGGAAAAAGTCGCAAATTTCGCAAAATGATTATTATTTCAAGCATTATTATTAAAGGCGAAATTGTCGCATTCCACTAAATAGCCAAGTGATTTCCCTGGTAAAAATTTATTTGTCTAATTGCGACGACTGCTTTAATCCACGAAATCAGTCGATAATTTATTTTGGGAAAAAAATTGTCAAATTATTTAAAATTAAATTGCCAAATCAATTTGTTTATTTAAAATAACGAATTAATTAAACGTTTTAATTAAATATTTTTTCATATCGTATTAAATGATTTTTATTACGAAAATAAGGCATTTAATACGCATTAAATATAAAAAATATAAATAAAATATAAATAAAAAATATTAAAAAAAAATTTATGGTCAAATAATATTTAATATTTTTGATCAAACAAATAAATTTTTTTTTTTTGAAATATAAGAACCCTCGTCCTCGCAGTCGAATGCGAATTCTATTATAATTTTATATATATATAAATATATTTTTTCGCGCAATATTTCAAGAATTTGTTTGTGTTTAAGTGATTTATTTATTCGTAATAATTCAAGCAAGTTGAAGATAACAGATTGATAATGGAAATGCAGTTGGAATTATAATTTGAGGAATTGGAAAAAGGCGCGAAGAAATTAGGAATCAAATCCTAGGATTGGATTGTTTTGAGAAAGAAAAAACTGACTATTTGGGGGGTGGTTTTTTTCTTTTTAGCATTCTTTCTGGAATTTTTAAATTTTAAATAGAAAATAAAAAATTTTAAATAGAAAATTAAGAAATTAGAAAAAAAATTATGAAATTTTATTCACTATTCTAATTTACTTCAATTGAATTTTTATATTTTTTTTCGAAAACATTTGGAGGTTTTGATTGTTGGGTTTTTTTTGGGATGAATTAGTCTTATCCGAGCGTAACTTAGAAAAAATGTGTAGGCATTCCTTGCTTCATAGGGGCAGAATGGCTTAGTGGGTTGTTGCTCGATTGGAGCGCCGACACTGAGGTTCGTTTCCCTGCAGGAGTAAACCTATAGGAAAATCTGGGCGACTTACCTATATTTCTATCGTTAAAGGAACTCCCTGGCATATTGCTTATTGCTCAATGTGACGATACCAGTGGAGCGAGTTTAACCAGTGATGGTGAGGATTCATTATCATTTATCATTCCTTGCATCATACGTTCTTCCTTTTTCTCGAAAGGTCAGAGATCAAATTATATCTTTAGAAACCACCTGGATTTAATTTCACCGTTTTTCACCGTTTATAATCAATTTTTTTTGTAATAGTCCTCATCATTACTGGTTAAACTCACTCCGCCGGTTTGTCGCACTGAGCAAATAAATTGAGCAACAACCCACAGAGCCATTCCATCCCAAAATCATATATACCTATTTATTGTTCAGTTTTCGCGTTGAAAATCTCTTCTCGCATTCCAGTACTTGAATGGTTCCACAATAATTCTCCTCGTTTTTTAGTGTAATTCTATCACGAATGTTATAGAGAAATTGTATACAAACAATTTTTCAACGGGTATTTTCAGTTTTTGTTGTCGTTTAATTATTTATAATAAGTTGAATAGAAAAATTATATAAATCTTGAAAACTGGTTATGAAAATAACTGAATTTCGTTGTTCATTTTCATTTATTTCATTTTGTATAATTTAAAATTTTTAAAAATTATTTTCTATCAATTTCCAAATTATCATTTGCTACAATAAATTTTTTTCAAATATTGTGGTTTTTTTGCAATTTTTTTATTATTATTTTAATATAATTATTATTTTAATATTTTAAAATAATTATTATTTTAAAATAAAATAATTAATAAATAAAACTATCGTTTATCGATTATGATAGAATTAAGGAGAGGGATGAATCGCCATACAACATAGAGGATTTTTTAGTGATAAATTTATTTTTGAAGGAAGATTAAGGAAAAATGAACAAGATTCAGTGAGTACGATGATGAGATCGGTGCTATCCTCGTGCTGCAAGACCCTCTTGATGCTTATTCGCCCTAATTCATTATAAGAGGGTCGCATACTAGCCTTATGCCGACTAGGACAACGCGCCGATTAATGAATGTCCGGTGTCAGATATATTTGATCATCTGATTGCCATCATTTTTCTCTTTTCCTAGACGACGACCTATTTCTCGTCGTTTCTCGTTTCATGAATATGAATAATGAAACATTGCAAGTATCGTCGAATACTTGGGATCTAAAAGAAATCCCCGTTTCATGTTTTAATGGGACCTATTTCTTTAGAGTATTTTCTCGCTTTCTCTTCATAAAAAAATTTAAAATTAAAATTTCACCGCTTTTTATCACCTTATCACTTTTTTATCGCTTTTTATCACCTTCCAATAAATTTATTTTCTTTTTAAATCTCTTTTAGTCCACACATCTTCAGCTTTTTTTTTCTTGGCCATTCCTTCATTTCTTAGCATTTTAATGATTTCCGATAAATTTTCCGATTGAATTATCCTACTTAGCGATTATTCACCTTTATTTTCCTTCTCCTTTACGAATATCCTTTCATAATTTTTCTCAATCTTTGATTTATATTATATTATTAGATAATCTATTGTCTTTTCACATGCATGCATTATGCAAACATGCATGCTGCATGTTGCATGCATAAATATACATGCAAATCATTTTATGTATATTTTAAAATTTATATTAATATTTAATACTAATATTTTAAAATTTTGGACAAATCGAGTTTTTATCAATTTATATATGAAAACGCTTTTTCTTAAGCCTAACAACCAAATTCAATATGTGTATTGGTTTAAGCAATCAGAAGAAGCAATACACTTCCATATATAAATAAATTCATTATATAAAAGAAGTCTAGACAAATTGTTTCGGCCAACTTAATATTTATTAGAAAATTCTCTCTTTATTAGCTAATATTCCAATCATCCATCCATCCATTCGTCCGTCCGTCCATCTCTCCATCCATCCATCTGTCCGTCCATCCATCTGTCTGTCCATCCATCTGTCCGTCCATCCATCTGTCTGTCCATCCATCTGTCTGTCATCCATCTGTCCGTCCATCCATTCGTCCGTCCGTCCATCTCTCCATCCATCCATCTGTCTGTCCATCCATCTGTCCGTCCATCCATCTGTCTGTCCATCCATCTGTCTGTCATCCATCTGTCCGTCCATCCATCTGTTCGTCCATCCATCTGTCCGTCCATCCATTCATTCATCGTTCAATAATTGTTCCATTTTTATGTTATGCTATTTAATTTTATTGCTTCTTTTGCCTTTGTTACTATTATTATTTATTATTATTATTATTATTGGAAAATTGATTTTTTCTTTCAGTATTATTTTTTTATATTTTTATGATTTTAGTCGCTTAAATCTTTTTTATTTAAAAATTGGAATAAATCATTTGTCTCTATCTATATGGAATTAATTAACATTGAATTTATGCTTGAAATTCATTCGTATTTTACAAATGATTCGCGGGGTTTTAAGTCGATTAGAATAAATTTGTCGTGCCAAAAATCTAACTGACATTGTGACGACTCGGTTCAATTCGCTATACTTCTCTAATATCAAATGACTCTCTGGCAAAATTTTCCTGATTTGATAAGCCAAGCGAGCGAACAGTAATGATAATCACTCTTAGAAAAAAAAAATTTGAAGCTAGATTTATTCGTGATAAGTTAAGAAGTCCAATTTGTGTGTAGAATAGCTCATTGAGTTGTTGTTCAAATCGGAGCACCCATGCTGAGGTTCTCTTCCCGGCAGGAATTTATACATGTTCGGGCGATGCTGGCGACTCATCTGCACTTCTGTCGCCAAGTGATTCCCTGGCATATTTGTCTAGAACGTTGAACCAATGAAATAAGTCTAACCAGTTATGGAATGGAGTGTTGTTAAAGAAAAAAGTCAAATCCAATTAGATTTAATCAGTTAATTATTTCAAGATTTCAACACTAATTTGTCCGATAGGAATAAATCTGTCATTTAAAAAAAAAAATCCAAATGGCAATGAGGAAATATCTATTTCTATCCCGTTTATCCTCAAGTGATTTCTTTTGCCAAAAATTTCTTGTTGATCAAAACAGGTGACTTTCGTGATTTTATTCTCCTCTCCGATACGAACATATGCCACCTGAGACGTTTAAAAACAAATATACTTAATATTTATAAATATAAATATACATATATATTATACATAAATCATATAAATATACATATTATATAAATATAAATATACATAAGTAATACATAAGTAATATAAATATAAATATTTTACTTTATATTTATATTAATATACTTATATTAATATTTAATATGCTTATTAATATTTAATAATTATATTTATAAATATAAATATATATATATATATATAAGTAATATAAATATACATATTTTATTTTCTATATTTAATTATGAATTTTGTTGTAAAAGAGAAAAAAAGAAAATTCTTTTCTAAAATTCTTTTATTTTTAATTTCAGCGAATTGAATAAAAAATTAAACAATAATAATTAAAAAATTTTATCAAAATAATTTTAAATAATTTAAAATAATTTTATATAAAAAATAACTTTTTGAATTTTATGTAAAAAATAATTTTTTTTCTTCAAAAAAAATTTTTTTTTAATTGTTTTGGTTTTAAATAATAAAATCACGAAAGTCACCTGTTTCACAATTGGATCAACAAAAAAAATGATTCATTTGAATCGCAATTTTCCTCTAAGGATAGTTTTTTGAAATTAATAAACTAAGCTAATATTATAAAAATATTTTAAAATATTTTTTTTTAAATAAATATTCCAGAATTTTAATTTTTTATTTTTATTTATTTTAATTTTTAAATTTTGATTTTAAATTTAATTTTAAAAGTTTTTTGAGAGAGAAAAGAAAGTTTTTTGCCATTATTTATTGGAATATTGAAGGAGATAGGGTAAGCGAGTGATTCGAAGGTACCAATAGAAATAAGTTAAATGTCATTTAAATACCCGGCTGATACTTTCGATACAGTTGTATTTCTATCTTCTTGTAATTCCTTTGTAAATTAACCACTCTTAACAGAGCACTGACCAGTAGGATTGTTGGGTTAACCAGAAATAATGAAATAATGACCAGAAATAATGACTGTTAACTGCTAACCTGTCTATTTATCTATATATTAGGTATTTTCTACGATTCTTCTATTTTTTTTAGAGTCCTCACCATTATTGGTTAAACTCGTTCCGCTGGCTTATCGCATTGCCATGGAGTACCTTGGCGACAGATGAGTCGCCAGCACTATCCGAATTTTAGGTTTAACCATACGGAGATTGGAAACTCAACATCGTCGCATCGAATTGGTGCGAAAACCCTTTGAGCTATTCTATCGCGACTCTAGGAGTTCTTTAATAAGGAAGACTTCTATAAAAAATTTCAACAAACGATTGTACTGATTGATTATGAACGATAAATGACAAATGATAAGACAAATGAATTGAATCATGTGAAAAAGAAGGAATCATTTTAGAGAAAATTCTAAGGGAGAAAAAAATAATTTAGTGGAAAACCTGATTAATTAACGAGTTGAATAAGATTTTTCACTTCTATTTTTATACTTATTGGATGACTGATTTCTAAAATATTTTTTAAAATTTTTTATATTAGAAAAAAACTTTCATATTTAGAAAAGAAATGAATTTTTTGGAATTCTTTAAGTCTAATTTCATTAATAACTGAAATTAAATCCCCCGTCTACACATTCTTCGTTTAAAAGATTTGAATTCTTCCTATTTTTCATCCAGAAGTACCATATTCCTTACGGTGGGTAGTATAGCCGAGTGGATACCGATTCGGAGGCAAGAGGCCGATTTTTGCCTTCACAAGAATAATATCATATCATCAAAGAAAATTTCTGTATGAAAAAATTTTGCAAATTTTTTTTTGAAGAGATTTATCTTCATTTTGTCTAACAAGAAATGATGATGATGATAATGATAAAGATGAAGAATTTAATTGATAAGATCAAGAACTGTATTTATTTGCAAATCTTTCGAAATATTTTTTTATTATTTAAAAAAAAGGAATATCATCAATATATTTCGCTTTTTTTCTTTTCTATAAAATTTCTTTTCTTTTTAAAATATATAAAATAATAAAAATTTGTCAAAATACAAAATAATCATCTATAATAAACTGGATTATACGATAAAAATTAATTTAGTAGATATCGAAGATAAGTGCGCAAAGTTAATAGCAAAATTACATGAAAACTGGTTGTTGTTTTCATGTGATTTTAATGAGGACAAATCGAATGGAATTTTTATTTTAAAGCCAAGGAAAGCCAAGCAATGATTAATAAAAATTTTTTCTTGCCTCTTAACAAAAAATAAAACCTATAATGATAAGCGAAATTTCGAATTTTAATGGTACTTTTCTCTCTAAAATGACGTGCAAAGCGCGAAGAAACGTCAATCTTAGTGGTTAATGAAGTTGTATAAAACGAAGAAAACATGAAAATTTTTGGCATATTTTTTTTTATAATTATAAATAATTATAACAAAAGAAATTTTTTTATTTTTTTACAAAAAAACATATGTTACATATTAGTGGGAATTCTCTTGCAAGCATTGCACTTTAACATAGAACAAACTACCGACGCGAGAGAAATATCATCGTTATCATCATCCATATCATTGCTTTTATCACTTTTATCATTGTAAATAATCATTTTACGAGAGCATTCATTTTTTTTTTGCTTAGAAAAATTCAGGTGAATTTCATGCTTTTGCTTTTTTTTAAATTTTTTTTTAAGATTATGAAATTTTATGAAAGGATTTATTAATATCGAAAGCTATAATATCATATAGCTATTAGTGATATTTTTAATTTTATTTGAAAAATGGTTTTAATTTAGAAATTTAATTTAAAGGAAAAAAAAAGTTCAATGACCTCTGACCTTCTTTTCTTTTTTTCCATTATTCGACTATTTTATCGTATTTGTATTTCAATTAACGAAGAGAATAGCGTTAGAATTAGTGACTTAATAATAATAGTAATAATTTATTTAATTAGTTGATCAGACAATAAAAATTAAGTACCATTAGGGGTTGTTACGAGCTATTTTTCTCCTATTTCCGCTCTTTTGCTATATGGAATGAAAATAGATGTAGGTGGATCCTAGTACCAATCAGCTTGGTTCCATTATTAATTATCATTTCGATGATTCACACATCGATTAAAAGACTTAAAAATTTATAACAATTCGACGTTCAATAATTATTTTAATGTAATTAATTAATACAAAATATAAATTAAAAATAAAATTTTAATAAAAAAATAAAAATAAAATTAATTAAAATAATTAATTAATTATTAATTAAAAATAAAAAAAGTAAAAATAAAAATTTTGAAATTTTTTAAGAATTTTAAAAAATTATTTTTCGTCAATATTCCAAATTTTTTTAATTCGAATCGTCACAACTAATGCATTCAATTGAGTTCGCCATTATTACCCATTTATTATGTGCATTACATTCCTATTTTGAGCAATCGTCAGTTGACAGTCAATTCCATAATTGATTCGTCCTGTCCTTTTAATCTCGTCCTGTCTATCCGTCTGTCCACCTGTCCGTCCATAACCGATTCGTCCTGTCCTGTTCGTCTATCCGTCTGTCCACCTGTCCGTCCATAACCGATTCGTCCTGTCCTGTTCGTCTATCCGTCTGTCCACCTGTCTGTCCATAACCGATTCATCCTGTCCTGTTCGTCTATCCGTCTGTCCACCTGTCCGTCCACAATTGATTCATCGTATCCTCTTCATCTGTCCGTAACAAATTTGTCTTGTTCTGTTTATCCGTCCGTCCATAATTGTGCTTCCTGTTATCCATCCGT
>UYYG01001178.1:20382-118484 GCA_900625125.1 Dracunculus medinensis
TAATTCGTTCATTTTTTTCGAATTTGAATTTGAATGTGGAGAATAGAAGTTTAATGATTTCAATAATAAATAATATTTTGTTGACGGGCACGATAGGCCACCAAATAGATTATTTTATTGGTGAACAAGAATTTTATCGTTGCCCTCAACAAGAATAAATCTATCGTTAAAAAATTCGATCACCGCTAATGATCTATTTGTATTTCTATATTATCAGATGATATGATATTCTCTAATAAAAAATTTCTATTAATAGCTCATAGTGCAACGAGGTTAAAACAATGAAATAGTGTGGTTGCGCCAATTATTTTTTCTTATCATTTTAATTATTTTAACGAAAAATTAAAAATTTATTTTAAAATTTTAATATTTTTAAAATATTATTTTATTTTATTAAAATTTCGAATCTTTTAAATTTCCATTAATAAAATTTTTAATATTTTCTGGTTTTTAATCTTTTCGCCTAAAACGAGAAATGCCGCATAAAGTTTTGCTTAGAAACGTCCCATAAATAAAGGTTCGTTTTAAATTGTCGTTTAAAGTGTGTCGTTTTGCTATTCACATAAATTGAATAGAATTAGAACACTTGCGGTGGACTTTTATTTAATTTTTGCAAATTTACGAACTCTCACCACAGCTGATTCGAGTCGCTCCGCTGGTCCAACCTGTGCTAGACAAATGCACCTTTAGAGAGTTCGTTAGCGATAAGCGATAGAAGTGCAGGTGAGTCGCCAGCATCACTCGGGTTTTACTCCTTTACTCGCAGAATAGAACCTCGGCATTGGCGCTCCGAATTGAGCAACAACCCCACTGAGCCATTCTACTCTCCCATCAAATCTAAAATGTATGAGAATAGTTTTATATTTTTTTTTTTTGCATACATTTACAGCCTTAGCCTTTTTAGTAATTTTTCCACTAAAAATTCCATATAAAATTATTTTATTTATTTCGAAATTTAGTTTTTTAGTGAAATATAAATATTTTAAATTATTTTCTTGGATAATTCAATTATTTTTTTTTTTTATTCCAATAAAATTATTTGTCGACTTAATAAATGAAAAAGAAAGAAAAAAGAAAATCGAATGACAGTAAAAATTTCATATTTTATTAATTCGTCGTTTGGATAAAATTATCAATAAATATTTATACGGTATAGTGATAAGGATAATTTTTGGCTAAAAGAGGTGATAACGATTTGCTTCTTTTATCTGAGTGAATATTTTAAATAGTTGGCATCCGATATATCCCAAAATTAACGCGAAAATTTCTAAATATATTAATAGCCTATGGAACTAACCAAATTAATGATAAGTGCTAACCACTTACTTATTTTACTTATCCATTAAAATAATCCATATGATTTGGTCGCTATTTTTTTAAATTTAGGAATTTATAAATTTTTTTGAATTTAATTTTAAATTTTTTGAAAAATTCGGCAATTAAGACGAATTATTTTTTTTTATTTGGTACCACTCGAGTCATTTTTTCGAAATTAGAATTATTTAAAAAGGATTTATTCTTTCGCTGCTTTGATGAGAACTAATTTATCATTCTTTCACGTAAGGTGGCGGACGATAAGCGTAAACATAAAGTATATGTTAAACTTTAATTATCCACTTCAAGGACTTTTTTTTATGAAATTTTTTTTCTTAAAAATTTTTGCATCGAATAAAT
Organism: Dracunculus medinensis; assembly: GCA_900625125.1. Classification (NCBI taxonomy): domain Eukaryota; kingdom Metazoa; phylum Nematoda; class Chromadorea; order Rhabditida; family Dracunculidae; genus Dracunculus; species Dracunculus medinensis. Next base: position 22,057 of record UYYG01001178.1, read on the forward strand.
TCTACCTTTTTTTTTATTGTTAAATATATTATACATTTACTTATACTTATAAATACTGAATTTATACTTCTTTTCTTTTATACTTCTTTTAAATTTTTTTAAATTTAAAATATTATTTATCGTTTATTAAATTTTATAAATTTTATAAATTTTTTAATTTATTTTATAAGTTTTATATAAATTTATTGGATAAATTTATTATTGAAAATTTTGAAAAGTTAAATTAATAAAATAAATAATGATCATTATAAATAAAGGCAATAATAATAATAATAATAATAATAATAATAATAATAATAATGATGTTAATATTGATAATAATAAAATAATAAATAATTTCTGACAGAAGTTGAAAAATTTAGTTGATAGCGACCGATTTTATATTTCTAACGCCAAATGACTCCCCGACAAAAATTTTTATAAAAATTTATTACTATTATTTCAGATTTTATCCAAAATTTGAACGGTCTTCTTTGTCATTTCACCAATTATAGGAATCCCCCTTATGGAGATCCCATTTGCGGTACTTTTTCTATTATACGTGCTACCAGTTAATTTTTCATTCAGCTTATTATTTTTTTTATTATTTTTCTTATGACGTGAGTTTTTCCACGCAAAAACGATTACGTCATATTAAGCTCGCACGTGCTCATTTGAATTTTTTCACGTGATATGCTTTTTTTTAGAGATAGAAAAGTGGTGAGTTGGCTTATATTTATTTTTATGTCTATTTCATTTCTTTATGTCTATCTTAAATCAATAATTCGAATTCGAGAAAAAGTTTGTCGCCTAAATTCTATAGTTGGAAATGAGTGATATCCGTTTTGACCTTCGCTTTGACCTTTGACATTCGTTGACCTTTTTCTGAAATTTTTATTTAGATTTGATTTTTATTATTCTAAAATTTTTTAAATTCGCGTTCATTTAATCAATTAATTTATTTTTCATCTCTATTTTGGCTTTCTAATTTTGTTTTTTATATCATTTTTTCTTTTATTTTTTATTATTTTTCTTTTCAATTTCGATTTTTCATAAAATTTTTATTTATTATTTATTTTCTTAATTGGCAACTGAATTTCTCTGTCTGTTGTCATCTTATGAATACCGTTTTTTTTCCCTAACAAGCCGCAGCTGCGTATCTCATCCGTAAATATTTAGGATGTCTATTTTGCGGCCCTACCGATTTGGGTCAAGTGCAGTCACTTGACTGATCAGGTGAATGGAATGGAATGTGTGATTGTTGTTTGGTGTGCGATGGGGTTTTGGTCGTTCTCTTGTCCGTATACGTTGGATCTACGGCTTTCGTATACGGCTTACGTGGTTCCTTTAATAAATAAGTTCATTTTCTAGGTCATTACTGCTTTGTCGACTGTGTTGACTACCTTGCCTAGGCCAATCTGAGCGTCTTTGTTTTTGTGTTCTTCTTTTTATTCGTTCATCTTTATGTTTTAGTTCCATCACCATTATTTTCTTATATTGAAGAATCTTTTCCTACGGAATCGAAACATAACATCCAGGCCGGTCAAATCTTCTTTGCAGTATGCCTTCAAATTTCTCAGTATCTCTCATCTTCTTTTCTGTTTTACAGTTCATCTTTGCGGTGACGGAAGAAAGCGTATAGCGAGTTTCTATATACAGAGAGAGCCTAACGAAGTTTAATAATAATAGGATTCTTCATAAAGAAAGTTAAGGTGACTTCAATAATCGATTGTAAAAGAGTGCAATGAAGTGTTGCTATGGATGTATTAATATTTAAAAAAAAAACAACTGATACAACTGATCTTTGAGGAATTTCAAAAATCCCCTTGCAACGATCCCAAATTTCGTATTTTCCTTATGATCTTTTTTTTTTTACAAAAAGATTTACGCAGCGAATGAGGCGGTCTATGGTGCAGTAAAATCCAAAATTAAAGCTTCGCGATTTATGGGTTTTTTAGTGGATTGAAAAATATTAAGCAGTTCGATTGAACTGAATAACGTCGTTCAAGATTAACCCTCCTCTAAGAATCTATTTTTAATAATAAATAATTTTACAGATTAACAGTATTGACAACTAGTCGATTAATTGGTGCTGGAAAAAATATTTTCAAAAAACGAGCCAGAAATGGTAGAAGGTGGAACAAGTCCGCTAAAAGACTCGGTTCTAGATCACTACCATGCACAAAATTTACAAACAGGTTTCTTTTATCGTTAAGCCTTTTCTTGTAATGAAATTCATAAAATTAACTTAGCGTATTACTACTAGTTTTCCAGTATTCACGTTATGTTGATTGTTAAATTCTTCGATTAAAATTCTTAAAGGCTAATCTCTCATTTGTTGATCGTCAACATTTTTTTTGCAAAAAAATTGAATAACTAATTAATGAAAAAATTGATTTAAGTAATGAAATAGATTTTAAATATTAAATAATTGTTTATTTAAATTTTGCTCTAATTTCACTGATTTATGGTTGTCAGAATTGCCTCGAAAAATCGCTAAAAAATTTAGAAATTGAATATTTTTTTAGGTTTCCGATATGTCAAAGAATATTTTTAGAATTCTTGTCGAAAAAAGAAAAAAATTGTAAAATTGTCGAGAATTTTTTCTTACTACTCTTTTTTTCTTTTCTCTTGAATGTGATTAAAATTTTTATCGGGATTTGCGGTTTATATTCATAGAGATTCTTTAAATCTAAGAAAATCGATGAGAAAACTAAATTCCACTTTACAGTTACGAACAATTAAAGCTTACATTAAGAAATTGCAAATAGAATCTAGAAAGGTAAAGAAGAGATTCTGAGAAAAATAACCAGTTTAGTTATAAGAGCAATAAGCGAGTTGGCGAGAATTTTTAAAAATTTTCGAAAAAACTGAAAATGAGATGGATATAAGCGGAAAGGCTACGTGAATATGAAAATATTTAGTGAACAACAAATATGATTCGACATATATGACATGGCGGTTTTGAAGGAAATATTTCGTTTATCTATTTTTTTTTTTAAATTCAAATTTATTTAAACATTGAAAAATTATCGCGAAAATTTTGAAAATACTTTCTTTCTTCATTGATTTTTAAACTAAAAAATAGATTTGAAATAGATTTGACTTCTTTTTTTCATTTTTTAAAAATTTAGTAGTAATAAACATTTTGAAAATTTTTAATTCTGAAAATTTTCATGCGATTTTCATGTGACAATTTTTTCTAAATTTAATAACAGTTTGATGAGGAAGATGAAATAAGAAATATGACTTGTCCGATTTTGATCATTTACCTGTCTTACTTTGTGTATGTCTGTGTGTGAATGGCATGTAAGCTATTTTTATAATAAACTGTTTTTAGCGATTGTTGATCAAAAAATTTTCCAATAAACAAGTTCATGGAATGAAACAACTTTTTATATTAGCCCAATGTCGATTAAAAATCTTATTTTTCTTATTTTTCCTAGATTCGCATCAACTTTTTTTATAATCATACAACAGGAAATTTCAGTTCATTTTTTTTTTTAGTTTCAACTACTGATGTGAAAAATGTCAATGATACTGTTGATGGAGAAGAAGAATCCAGTAATGGTGACGACGATGATGATGGTCGTGATAGCAGTAGCATAATTAGTGATTTTTTTGATGATGAACACTGTCCGCAGCATCGTTGGTTAATCTTAATGGAACCTATTAATACAATCTCAGTGGACTGTACACTTGGTCCTAAGGTGAATATTTATTTTGAATCATTCATGCTGATTCATTTTGTTGAAAAAAATTTGCCTAATTATCAAAAATGAGATCTATTCATGAAGCGAACTGTAGAATCTTAGAAATTCTTTTAGAAATTTTTTAATTAATTATTAATTAGTTTCTAAATTTTCTTTAAATTATTTTTTTGAAATTTTAGATTTTTTAAATTGTTTTCAAATAAGTTATAAATTAAACTTAAAATTATTAAAAAGTAAATAACAATATTATAGGGTCGAATATTTCGAGTGGACGATAGCATGGCACCAATTTTAGGATATGCTTCAATGCGTGAACTTCTTGGAATAGAAATAACTAATATAATTCCAGCGATTAAAGTTGGTGCTTTTTAATATTTATTTATTGTACTAATGGATTTATTTATTGAATATATTGGTGGCAAACATCAGAAAATCAAATTTTGACCTAGTTGCTTTTGATCATTTTGGTCATTTAAGTAAGGAATTTGGCGCCCATCGTTTCTGATTAAGCTCGTTCCTCTAGTTATTTTGGTGAATAATAACCGGTAAATCGCTTAGAAATATAAATACAGGTTGGCTGCACCATCCTGGTTTTTGATATGTTTTACTGTTGTCAGAAGCAAAATTCCTGTCTTTTTGATCATTTATAAAAATATATTGTAGAATTTACGATCACTAATTTTTGTAAAATAGAACGAATTGAAAGTGTGAAGCAAAAAATTTAAATTAATGATAATGATATTTAGTTATCTAACAAAAATAGGCGTTAAAACGAGCTAATAAATTTTTCGACGTCAAAAAAAATTTTTTATTCGTCATGAAAAATTCATAATTTCATTTCAAAACTAGGGGTTATTATCATATCATAAAATTTCAAAATGAAGCATATTTTTTGTCTGCTGATATTAAGAAAGGGACATTTTATTTTAAGAATTATTAAATGGTTAAATATGCTTTTGCTTAAATTTTTTGAATAAATTGTTTTGCATTAATTATTTATAATTGGTAATTTTAGTTAGATTCAGAAGAACTACAATATGTCTGTGCTCGAGGCTTGCGTAATAATTCTATTCCAATCACTGTAAGAGTTGCTGCTGAAAAAGATCCACGTAGTAAGTGTTTTCGATTTCGAATACTTATTTATTTGTTTTTCTACTTTTTGATCGACAATTGAGGATTTCATTAAATCAATTCACTGTTGATTAACTAATATATATATATATATATATTATTAACTATATATATATATGTATATATATTAAATTTTAGGTTAATACTTTTTTATTGATAGTTTTTTTCGTGTTTTTCTGCTGTATTATATATATTGCCTTAAGATTCGTAATTCTGAAATATACATTTTTTTAGCAAATTATATCTTTAATAACTATTACTAATTCTGGAGTTTTCTTAGCTAATTTGCTAATTTATCCTTAACTATTTGATGTATATTTATTATCGCTCTAAACAAAGAGTATGAATATTAATTTTTCATTAATTATTTCAATTATAAATGAAAATGCGTTAAAAACCATTTTTTTACACAAATTTTTTTTCGTTTTCAACGGATCGCTTATTTTTTATGCTTTTTTAATTGGTCTTATTTTTTATTTTTTGATTTATTTCCATTTGAAAATAATGAGCAAGCATAATATGCTTTCATCATTTATCAATGTATTATCTTAACTAGTTTTTATAATTTGTTTTGTGGCTATAATCATATGATCGATCTATCATTGTTTAGATTCATTGCCATTGTCAACAAATTTTTACAGTTAAATTTTACACAGTTCATTCGAAATTTCAAATTATTATTTATGATCTTGAATATGCAATGAGGCTTTTGCTTTTTTTGCTCTTTGGAAGTTATATTTTTATTATAATTTGATATTTTTTGGATATCTTTACTAGTTGTCTCTTATCTCTTCTTTCAGTAAGGACCTCCAGCTGTAATCAAATCAGCTTACTGAGAATTCAAATATTAAAATATGTGATAAATTAAAGATCAGAATTTTTAAAAACATTTTTAATAATAAATTTTATTTCTTTTGTTTATAAATAAATAAATGAAACAAGTATTAGTGAAAAATTGAAAATTCGTTGTGAAAAATTAGAATTAAAAACCAGAAAAAATCATAATTGGTCTATTGCTTTAAAACTGTTGGAAAGGAAGAAAATTTTCGTAAAATTTTCTGCACGTTTTTTAAATTCTATGTTTTTTTCTTTTGATGTTAAACATATATTGTAAAATATTTTATGCAGTAATTTTTTTAGTTTAGTTTTTTTAGTTTTTTTACTTTAGTTTTTTCTTTAGAATGCAATAATGAAGTTTTTTGTAGCTCTTGATGTCCTCATGTATAATCTACAAATTCGTGCACTATTAACACTAAATGGTGTATTGACGTTAACTGATTCCGGCATGTTGCATAGTTTCAATGGTAATTTTATTGAGGCTCTAGTCGGGAAGCAAATTAAGGAACAAGCGGAAAATAAGTTTATTGTTAGTTTTTTTTTCTCTTATTAAAATTGACTTTAATCAGTTTAAAATAGTATATCGTGTTTATTATTTATTAATAGCACCGATGAACTTTATAATCATTAAATTGAACTATAAAATTATTTATCACTAAGGTATTATTTTTCAGTTCATTACTGATCTTATTCCTGATTTCTATTCATATATTATTCAATCTGTTGGTACTATCTTTGCACCAAATGATAATAACATGGATTCTGCTAACGCTAATGGATATGCAAAGCGTAATTTATTTGAAATATTTTTACATCATAAGTAATATTTATTTTTTGCAAAATATTCTTTAAACTTATCAACTAAGATATTCTCCCACTATTGTTTCCATTTCAGAGAATGATGTACCAAAAACGGTTATGGATAATTTAAATTTTGATTTTGATGACTTATTGATCAATAATATAAATAATATTAATAAAACATCTGATTTTCTGAATGAAGTCTGTTCCACTCAACCTTCAACGAGGTATTTATTTCATTTTTTTGGCAAACGATTAATAAATTCCATAATTTTTCCTTATTTTACTTCTATTTTTAACGTTTTGAAATTATATAAATTGAGTCTTTCAAAGCTAAATAAATTTTAGATTTTTCTCGCTTTATAAAATTTTAAATTTAGTCATTTTGAACAAAAATGTAAGCGGAATCTTGGAAGTGAGGGATATGAGAACGGTAAACAAGTTGGCGAAAAATCCTATCGTGTAATATGCGAAGGAAATTTCTTTGGACTTGCTAGGCATTCTGATAGCAATTTGATCGGTTTGATTTGATTTATTAAACTAATATTTTGTACATTTTAGTAAATATTTATGTCATTATTATTATTTGTATTTTTATTGTGTTATTCTTATGTTTACACGTTCTTAGGTTAAAAATAAATTTTTAGCTGTCCGCTTTGATGTACGTCGACTAAAATCGTCTTATCCTGCAAACTGGGCAGTTTGTATTGGCTTTGATGGTAATAGTGATTACGGGCTGTTTTCAAAAGCTGAAAGGAAATTCTCTGATGGAAATCAAAAAACCAATGGGAATAAAATTGGTTCTTCTATTAGTTCAAAATCTGGAAAGGAGCGTAATAGATCGGCATCGGTATATCTTCCAAAACTATTTGAGAGCTTTGAAGATTACTGCTTTACTATTACTTTTGATTACTATTGAATATTATTGAATAAAAAGAGAAATTGTTTAGTATTTTTTGGCTGAATTACTTTATTAATTTAAAATTTTTGGTGAAAATTTGCTTTTTCATAAAATGAATTGATAATTTTTTTCGTTTTAATAGATTTTCAACAATTAATTTGAGGTAGAAGTAACTTCACAAAATTCCGATAAACAAAATTCTGATGCAGTTTTTGGCGAATATTCTAATCAGTATGAAACTTTCCATTTGATTGGAAATGGTACTTTTGGTTCAGTTAAATTGGCAGCTCGCAAAGATTCAGGTTTATTGGTAAGGCAATTTTATTCCTTTCTTACATGGTGTGAATGTGCATATACTTTAAACAGAAATTTTTCACTTATTTTCTTATTTTTAATTTTTATTATTTGTTATCGCTTCATTAATTTTTTCTTTTTTCTTTCCTTTGCCACTGTTAATTCGAAAAATAATGGCTTTTTTAAAAGCAGTTCTCATCTTCAGGCTGTTACTAAATTTATTTGCAAAACGAAAGTTCTTCCTGAAAGTTGGGTTAAGAGTTCGAAACGTGGCAATAAAATGGTTCCAATCGAACTGCATCTGCTGGAAACGTTATCACATCCAAATATTGTTCAAGTAACTTTAAATTCGCTTTTCAAGACCTCTTTGTTAATCGATTTTTATTTGATATTATTTTTTTATTTATTTATTTTTTCATTCTTTTCAGGTGTTAGATGTTTTCGAGAATGATATATTTTATCAGCTAGTTATGGAAAAGCTCGGATGTGGCATGGATCTTTTCGAATTCATTGAGCATCAACCAAAATTAGATGAAGCTTTAATCAGTCACATTTTTAGACAGGTTTTATTTTTAAGAATCCTCACCATTATTGGTTAAACTCATTCCGTTGGCTTGTCGCACTGGACAAATATGCCATAGAGTCCCTTGGCGATAGGATGATAGGTGAGTCATCCGGATTTTTGGATAGTTTTACTATCCTGTGGGAATAGAAACTCAGAATCGGTACTCAGAATTGGGCAACAACTCATTGAGCTATCCTATTCTGTACTTAGACTGGTTAATCTAAGTAGAATTAAATAAATGGTTAACGCATACCATTTCTGGTTGTCTTCCGCTGGCTATTATTACTGGTAGAAATTTTGACAGGAAGTACTTATCAATAGAAATATAGGTGGATTTCCAACCTAGTCTCTTTAAATGACTGATTTATTCATATCGAAAGCAGAAACCAAATCGTTGATTCTCAAAATATTGATTGTACTCGATTGTCCTGCATTGTTTGATCAAAATATTTAATTTTTGCATTTTTTAAAAGAATCGCTGAAAAGTATGGCAAAATAGGATTATTGCTTATTTTCATGAAATCTATTTCATTCATTCCTTTATTGATAAATGTTTAATTATAATAATTAAATAATCAAATAATTCGAATAATTTTTCGTTCATTACAAGTAACTGCGTATAATTCTTTGAAAATTTTCTAGGTAATTAGCGCGGTCGCTTATTTGCATTCCAATAATGTTGTTCATCGTGATGTTAAAGATGAAAATGTGATCATTGACAGAACTTTTTCTTGTAAATTGATTGATTTTGGTTCCGCAGCTTACTTTGGTGAAAATATTGTATTTTCTACTTTCTGTGGTACAATGGAATATTGTAGTCCCGAGGTATTAAGTGGAAGAAGGTTTATTTTTTATTGTTTTTCATTTTATTATCATCAGAAAATAAACCATTAAATGTTTTCGCGAACCTACATTCCCCATTTTTTTTTTCAGATATTATGGGCCAGAACTAGAGATGTGGTCATTGGGAGTACTTTTGTATACGCTAGTTTTTTTTGAAAATCCATTCAGAAATCCTCAAGAAATTGTTCATGGCACTGTGGAATTTCCTTGGGATGTCTCTGAAGGTTATATTTTATCGACTACATCTTAATTTATGGTAAATTCCTTTGATAACTTATTTATTTACTAGAATTTTATTGTTTGATTACAAAGCTCTTAGGGATTAATTTTAAGCTCTATTTTTCCATTTTTCTAATTTTATTTTGTTTATAGCTGATTTAAACCAGCTATTTTTTATTTTAGGCCTTTATCAGGTCATTTCTTGGTTACTGCAGCGGGACCCATCTTTACGTGCTACAATAAAAGATATTAAAAATCATTGGTGGACTAATCAGTTTGTTGATATCAATTCATATAGCTTTCAACAACTGTTGAAATCTTGCGGTAGGTATTTCATGGCAACTTTTAGTTCATCTTCGTTTAAGCTGATCAAAATAATTTAAAAAATAACAAATTGCCATAGAATATCGCAAGATTCGAGAATCATCTTCTAAAAGAGATGTTTTTAAGTTTTAAAAGGTTTTATGTTTATTATCAAATTAGAATTAGAATTTTATAATAAAGGGTAAATTTTAGAACGAGCTCAGATCGAACCCCTGGTGTTTGCTGCAGATTTAAAGAAGCATTTGCAAATAGCTCCAAATGTTGTCGGTATCGACGCGCCTAAAACTTTTCAAGAATCCAATAGTATAAGAGCAAACTAATGATCATCCTTGGAATTTTTTGGCTGTAACGCTTATGAGGTTGCAACCTAATTAGTTTTTTTCATAGATTTCGCTGGTTGTTTTTTTCGTCTTTCTTAAATTTGGGATTCGGTCTTATATCTTTGTACGGTTTTTTGTAGGGAATAAATTGCCACAGTTTTAGCTGCGCCTTGAATTTAATTTTTTTTGTAATGGAATTTTTTGATTTTATTTCTTAGAAACACAAGTTTACAATTATTTTTGCTAATTTTTTTTCGCATTGTGGCTATATTGACTGCGGTTCCCTACCAGATTTTTTCCTTGTATTTTTATTTATTGGTTTTCTCTTACCGTACGCCCAAGTACGTTTCTGGTTTTATTTTGTGTTGTCTTGATTTTTTTTATTGTGTTGCCTGATTTTTTCCTTACCGAGTGTTGTCATCAAAAAATCATATGTGTTCGCAAATCTTTCGGTTAATTTCATAGTAATAATGATAATTTTTTTAAGGAAACGTCATATATTTCTTTTTCGAAAGATGACAGACAGTTTATATAATCAGCAAATATTTATGAATAAAATTATGTATATAATTTAAATGAATGTGATTTTCGATTTTTTTTTACAATTGTTTCGATTTTTTGTCTTTCTAGTTATTTATTTATTAAAATATGCTGAGCATTTCTAAAAAATTGTTCCATATATTTTTTTATATTCCATCAATTCATCATATTTTTTAAGAACGATCTAATTTAATTAATTTAGTGGTTTGGAAAAATTGGAAAAATTTGTAGTAGTAATTTTTTCCTCATCTCCTTCGTTCATTCATTCATATTTTTTTCGCCATGTATCTCTTAAAAGAAGTTTCTTTTGTTTTTAATTAATATCCTTTAGGATAATTTTTTCGATGTAATTTATTCATTGCTGCCACTAAAATAGGAATAAAGAAGGAATATTTGCGTTTATTTATGATCTATAAATTATAACTATGTGTAAATCGATTTCTTCAGAAAATTTTTTGATTATTTTATTTTACGACAATTTTTAGCGAAGTGCTTTGTGAATAAAAATATTTTATGGTTTTAATTAAATTTTTTGAATTTTAACGCTAAATAATTCTATATTATAATTCTAATGAAATGTTTCGCAGCGATTTATAAAAAAAATATTTTATGTTTAAAAAAAAAAATTATTTTATAAGGTTTAAATGAAATTTTTATTTTCGCAAATATTTTCATAGATTTCATAAAAATAAAATACACAATAATAATCGGAATAAATTGTAAATCTGTTAAGCTGAAAAATTAATGTCGGTTAAATTTTCGTTTTTTTGACAGTTTTTGAGAAATTCGTTCATAATGAATGATTTTAAAATATGAAAAAAAATCGTAAAATTATGAAGAAAATTTTGAAAAATTTCAACTTATCAAGTTCAAAATTTTATTTAATGGAATTCTTCGATGAAGAATAAAAGAAAAAAATTATAATTATTTTTAATATTAAATTAAATCAATTTGCGATTTGCGATTATTTAATATGTTTATAGGAGGAAATAATGGCAATGAAAAAAAATATTAAACATAAAAGACATCATCGCAAACAGTTAAAACACAGATTTAATGATATAAAACCAGTAATAAATGCTAAAATGAAATTATTTTTTCAAAATTGGAAATTACGTACATCTAAAGTAAAAGCCAAATTGAAAAGATAAACAGCAAATTTGTTAGAAAATTTGATGGAGTAATAAAAACGCAACCATTGCCGCCGGGAGCATTAGGATGGTGATAACCTAAAAGAAAATGATTAATTATCAGTGAAATATAGAGTTTTAATAATTATAATTATCAAAATATTAAAATTTAGATAAATATCCCATTTCTTTTATGCAAAATATCTATTAAAATGGTATTGTATTTATTTATAATTGTAAACGTCTATTAAAAATTGTATTTATATATAAATTATATTTAAATATTATAAGATATCTTTCATTTTTTTTTAAATTTTTTTACTATATTTTTCATATAATTCAAGCAATATTGTTCATTAATAGTCAAATATTATAATATTAATGCATGGATGGCTTTTTTTTCTACGAGTCCTCACCATTACTGGTTGAATTTGCACCGCTGGCTTGTCGCACTAGGCAAATATGCCAGCAAGTCCCTTTGCGATAGAAATATCAAGTGATTCATGCTTGATGCTGACGATTTATTTGTATTTTTCTTATTGAATGACAATCTATCGAAAAAATCTCAGAAATGTTGAACAATCCTTGAAAAGTTCATTTACCTCGATTTGCTTCAGCAATATTTTCTTGAATTTGTTTGAAAATATTCAATAATGCTGATGTAAATTGTCCTTCATCGAGTTGCTTCTGATTAGCACTGAGAATGGTGAAAAAATCGTTTTCTGCTGAAAAAATCGAAAAAATTAAAAAAAAATTTGCATAAAAATAAATGCTAAATATAAAACTTTTAATAAACGTTGTTTTTTTGCCTTTGCGATTTTTTTGATAATTCAATTTGCATAATTCTGATAAAAAAAGAAAATTAAAAAAAAAATATCTTGATATATCGAAATATTGCATTTATCATTTATTAAACTTGAACTCTGCTTAAGCACAGTAGTAGAATTAAACTGTTATAATGTTAGGATAATTAATATAACTAATAAAATTAATATCTTTCTTTTTCTAACAGCTTTCCTCACCCTAATCATATTCTTTTGTTTCCAAGCTACGCGATTTGATGCCTTTGTCGACAGTAATAGAAACCATTCCTTTTACCATCATCTAAGTCCATATATTACTGGTCCAACTATACATTCAAAAATTTTCCTGACTGTATTAGCCCAGGTCTTGATTGGCCTCGTTTTTGACGCCACCCATCATACGGTTAAGCAATTAACGAAATATCAACTCCTGTGGGGGATGACGGAGAATCAGCGAAGAAAGACGGAGACGAAGTGCACTAATCAGCGAAGGCGACGCTCTGTGATGGTATTAGTGCAAGTGGTATTTGAATGCAAAGGTAGATGCGATCAAGAAATTTTATCCGCTCAGCAGCTCTGTAAAATATATCATAGCTATGATTTGTCCAAGGCAAATAGTTTCTTAATATTCTCCACTCTCATTAGCTATATTTCGCAGCTATATAACAAAATTGAACGGATCGCATCTATATAGACGCAGATTTTCGTGGTGATTTCACGACGGCTCCATAAAGGTTTCGTCAAGGGGGAAAGAATGCACTTCTAGATGCCATTATCCGGTTTTAATTTCGTGTTTTGCCTAGCCATTTGATATTAGAGTGGATCCAAAGGATTTAAAATCGGGCATTTCAACCGGCATTGGATTTATAAAAAGAGGTATTTTTACAGATTATTGCATATAAGACGAAAACATTTCGTTTTACATTGACTGTGATACGATGCTCTGGACTGATTTGGACACCTTCTGAGTGCCGACAATCAGTATCCATTATCCAGTCTATCGCATAATTGAATATTGAAGAGGAAAGGACACAAACTTGATGGACACCAGTTCTTATTTCGAAGGAGTTTGTCATTTTCCCATATACGCAAAATGTTTTTTGGTTCGAATGATCTTCTCTGGAACATCGTCGCATTCCATTATATTCCAAAGCCCCGCTCTATTAATTGAATCGAGCGCAGCCACAAAGTCAATGAAATACGTAGCGATGAATTGTAGATATCTTTGAAGCGATATTCCTTTCCAACACTCTTTTTAATGGGAATAGGTACGCTCCGGCCTAAATCCAGCTTGATTAAGGCACAACTTGCTATCCCGTACTACCATAAGTCTATTGAGTAAAAGGGAAGTAAAAATTTTCGCTGAGAAGACATCTAGTAGGCTAATTACAATATAACATAATTAGTAATAATATTAATAATAAAAATAAATAATAACAATCAATAATAATAATATTATAATAATGAAATGACGAACATATAACTGAGTTCGCGTCACTAGAAAAATAAAATTTGCGATCATTGCTTGATAATAAAAATAGAGCAGATTTTTTACATTGTTCATCCAATTTCCAATTATTTCTTAATTGATCAGCGAATTGTTTCGTTCCCTAAGAATAATTAAAATGATAAAATACCTCACCATGATAAAAAAAAAACGAAATATTCAAATAATTATTAATTTTTTTGGAATGAAAAAATTTGAGAAGAGAAAAATAAGAGAGAATACCTGCTTTACAATAATTAGTGTAGCGTCAAGGCCTTTTGATGCGCAAAAATTAATGGAACCAGTCGATCCACCATTCATTCGTACAAGAATATTGTTAAGACGATATCGATCTGATTCTGATAACACCTTTAAAAAACAATTAATTAAATTAAACTAAGGAGACTTAAAGAACTGAAAATATTTGAATATCTAAAAAAAAACCTAAAAGATTAACCATTAGCGATTTTTAAAGAAATTTTCTAATTTTAAAAATTTATCACAAAATTTATCACACAAAATTATCATTTATCATATCAAAAGAAAAGTTATGAAAGGTTATACTTCATTCGGATCGCAAATATGGCTAATCGATCTCATTTTGCAAAATTTTACTCCAGACAATAGTCGCGGATTGGGAAAATTGTTTGGTGCCCATTGTGCAAAAGATGGAACAAGAAAGACTATAAGATAGTAATAATGCATCTCTGAAAATGTCCTGGAAAAAACGATAAATTTTAGAGAAAATTTTTCCACTAATAGTATCCATCATTTCTGGTTTGGCTGACACCAATGCCTATTACGGAAAGAGATCGCTTCGTCAGAGATCCATTTGGAGATAAAAATAGAGATATGTCACCGGTAGAATAATTTAGTTGCTCTCATTTCGAGCATTGGTGATAGAATATTCTCTACTCGCTGCATGAATAAATCACCAAATAAAGAAATCCTAGAAAAATTTCTCTCCGGTAGAGTGGAACTAGTAAAGATAATGAGCACTTTTCGAAAAACAATTCCTCATTCACTTATCAGATTTCGTTTTTTTTAATGATAGGTTTACTCCTGTTAAGAGTTAAAAATCGAATCCACAATGCTTGGCTTCGAAACTAAATTCCACACCATTAATATTTTGTTATTTTATTGCATAAAATATAATAAAAATGTAAAAATGATAAATAAAAATGACAAAATGATAAATAATAGTGATAACAAAATGATAAGTTTGAGTGAAATATTAAAGGATACAAAAATACTTTACTAAAAATTTATAAAAATACAAAGAAATAAGCAAAGATTGATGAATGAAAAACCGGATTTTATCTTTTGCTTATAAAAAAATTGGCGTACTATTTTGATTAATTGAAAAGAGACTTTGCACGCATCGACGATTCAATGATATACGTAAGATCTTAGTGGTACTCCTAATAGGCTGCACCACTACTAGTTTTTCCACTGTAGCCAGTTCAAATGCCATAGGTTTGGCTTAATACCAAATGATGTCGCTTGAAGGCAATAAGCCTAACCATTAGAATTATTACATTATCCTTAAGTGATCTCTGGCAAAAAGATAAGAATTATCTTTTTTTTTGAAAATTCCTCTAAAATGTCTCTGAAACCAAAAACCTAAATTTCGTTACGCCTAAGGCACGTTTGGTATCATTTGGTATTAAATTTTATCAGTAAAAAATCATTTCAATGGGCAAAAAAAGCAGATTATTTATAAGTATTTGAAGGCGTGAATTTCAGCTAAAAAATTATTGGATGGTAGAGAAAGAACACCAACTTGAAACCTGTGGACTCTCACGTAAACACATAAATAGTTCATTACTTATAAAAAAAGTAGACGTACTATTTCCATTCATTGAAGAGACTTTGAACGCGTTCACATACGGCTTAAGCGACATATATAAGAGCTTAGGGGGTGGGAAAGCGCACAGTGGTACTTCTAACAGCTTGCACTATTACTGCCTCTTATGGAAAAATTAAAATGTAGACAGTAAGAGGAAAGAGAGATCGTTGCCTCGATCATTTTATTAAAATCTGACAAGTCTGACTTTTGCCTACCCCACAGGGTTTGTAATTACAAATTTAAAGAGCCTCTGGGGAAATGCTTGGGAAAAACTCGATAGATTTTTCTTCCAAAAAATCGCAGATTTAAGGAATTTGTAGAAGGCTTACACGTGAAGAACTATTTCCAAACCTCATCATCGCTTGACATTTCCTCTTGATAATAATCCCTTAATACTCTCTTAATAACCCCTCGGACTCTCAACTCCTCGGATCCATAACCCTTCTGGTCCTTAACTTCTCGGACCCTCGACTCCTCGGATCCACAACCCTTCTGGTCCTTAACTTCTCGGATCCTCGACTCCTCGGATCCACAACCCTCCGGGATCCTTCCGATATGCAGTTTCCACACCCACCAAATCCTTGTAATTCTCTTCCAACTCTGCCGCTAATCCTAATTTTTGAAAATTTTGTTTATTTCATTATTTGTTTTCTAAAATAACAAATTTCAAATAAATTTTTTTTATTTGAAAAATATTTTTAAATAAAAAAATTAAAATAAAAACATTTTTACAAAATTTTTTTTAGAATTATTCAATAAAAATTAAAAAAAATTAATTACAAATATCAAGCAAAAAAATTTTTACAAAAATACAATACAGCAAATATTAAAGAAAAATGTAAAAAATCAATAAATAGATGATTGAATCATTCATTTTATTTGACAACAATTGAGCGGCTTCGAAATTAATTTTCACCTTAACGATTTTATCATAAAAATGAACTGAAAATGAATTATTAGTCGGTGGTCGGGAGAGGGAAAGGGAGAGAGAGAGGGAAAAGAGAGGGGCACGATAGACGACTGCTTCGACTAGCACTAAGCTCGCTTCGCGCCAAGTTATTTAAAAATACAACCACCCAACTTAGACAAAATCAACTCTTCTTGACATATATTTCGTTACTTGCTAAACCCTGGTGATGAATGGCGTCGAAGAGGGCCAGCCAAGACCTGGACCGATACAGCCAGAAAAAATTTTGAACGCATAGATGGACCAGCATGATATATGGATTTAGACGGATTTTCTTCTATAACTGAGTACTTATATTTATCAGTTCTACAAAAATTTTTTTGAAAATTAATATCCACAATCATAGGAAACAACTTTTGACGTCGCCATTTTGTCGCGATTTTTCGCGATTTTTCGCTATTTTGTTGTTATTCCATTCAAGTGAATAAATAGGTTTTTATTTATCGGTTTTTATTTATTTATTTAGTCAGTGAGGGGGGAAGGAGGGGAAGAGAAGAGGGAGGGAGGCGACTGCTTCGATCACTATTAAGCCATTTATCATATGGTTTCGATTCGTTGCTTCTGTTATTAAAAATAATGCCAACCCACACTGTTTCCCATATAATTCGCTAGCGAACGAGCCTCATTAGCCTCATAGCCAATGAACCAATGCGAAATCAAAAATGGACAATATTTTTTAGATAAGAAAAAAGGTCATTCGATATCGTCGCGACATTTTCTCTTTGCAATTTTCTCTTCTCTTATAATTTAGAAAATATAAAAATATTGATAAGATTATCACAACTAAAATTAAAATATAAAAATCCAATCCGGCGGCCCGAAGGCAAAAAATGGCCCAGAGAAATTGAAAATGTGGTCGTGTGAATCTTCGATTATGGATAATTCTAGTATTTATTTTTTTCTTTCTTGAAAATGCAATCAGATAGTCAACTAGTTTTTTGTTTTCTTTTTTCTTAATTTTATAATAAAAAATAAGTTTATTTATGCCACTTCTTCTACCTAACTATTTTTATGTGTTAAGGAAGAAAATTCCTCTTCATTTAATGCCAACAGGAAAGCCAAAAAAATCCTCGTCTAAAATTCTCGTCACTTCTGGACACCTCTGGTCCAAAGGTTTGACACCGCTGGTCTAAAGGTTGGACACCGCTGGTTTATATTACCTAAGACAAGATTATTAATAAGATTTTTTAATGATTCTTGTTAGAATTACAATACCGAATTTCGGTTCTTCTTTTCCCACAACCGCAATTAAAATCAATATGTGGATGAAAATCGATAACAACAAATGCGATTTCCCACAAGTTCTAATGATCAACCACACACGTGCACCTTCAACCAGTTCATTATCCATGGCATACAGATTCACATGAACATTGTACGAAAATGTGCCGACTTTTAAAATTATTAAACAGCAGACATTCGCAGGTGGTGATCTGCAGCCGATGTGGTCGAATTTTACATTTGCTGTCGTCTAGGATTGTTTCATTGTTCCCTATTGTCGTAATTTGGGGTGTAGGATAGGCGGTTGGTCATGGAGGGATTATTTTGGCCTAGGTGGGCTTATATTTAGAATGAGGCCGTTTTTAAGGGATCACTGGGGGATAATTGTAGTTATGCAGTGTTAATTCAAATTATTTCTTCCCTTCTAGGCTTCTAAACTCATTTATTTATCACATCTTAGAAAATATAATTAAGAAAAGAAATTTAGTGTATAGAATCAGTATTGTTTATTAAATTCTTTAAATCAAATCATTCTAGCGGTGGTTCTTAGGTTCCATTCCTGGTAAAAGTAAGCTACTACTTTTCAAAGATACCGGTAATCATTCTGACGTATTGCATATGGTACTGTCGCCGAATAACGTCTGGCAAATCCATGCCAGCGTATTGAGCCTAAATGAGTGGAAATAAACGCTGTGAAAAGAAAATTCTGAATTAAATTATCTGAATAAGGTTGGGCGCTTCTTTTGTAAGAAATGTAAATGTAAAGATTGGAAAATGAATTTTTTAAATGGAAAGTTGGAAAATTGGAGAGGCGATAAGATCGCCGAGCCTAGAAAATTAATTAAGCTTGCTTGGTGTAGAAATTCGGCGCCGATAAATTAAATTTGTTCATCTGTCGGTTTTATACGCCATGTGCTTGCGAAATTATTTTTTGGCGTTTTTTGTTCAAGGTTAGGTCGCGCCCAATACGCAAGGTACTGATCTGATAAGAGATAAGCTAAGAAGAGACATATTGCAGGAATGTCGCATCGAAAATTTTCTGCTCCCCGTCATGGTTCCATGGGTTTCACACCTAAAAAACGATCAAAGCGTCATCGTGGTAAAGTTAAAGCGTTTCCTAAAGATGATCCATCTTTACCGATTCATTTAACAGCTTTTATTGCGTTTAAGGCTGGTATGACACATATCGTGCGTGAGGTATCGTTTTTTATTTCAAAGATGAGAATTTAGAATTGTCGAGATGTAATGAGCTATGATGATAGACTGATTCCGAGAATTGTGATGAGACTTTATCAGTCTTCATGCTGCCTTCCTTCTGAGCTCAGTAGAATTTGTTATGGAATATTCATGAATTATTTCGACTATTGTTCACTTATGGTTGTATTGCAATTAGATAAAGTATGAGGTGCTTTGCAATTTTTACAGGTCGACAAACCAGGGTCGAAAGTCAATAAGAAGGAAGTAGTTGAGGCCGTAACAATTCTCGAAGCTCCACCGATGGTTATCGTTGGTGTTGTTGGTTATATCGATACTCCACGAGGTATTCGCCAGTTCAAAGTTGTATGGGCAGAACATTTATCTGAAGATTGCCGTCGGCGATTCTACAAGAATTGGTCTATTTTCTTAAAATCTCATTTTTGTTTTTCAAGCAGGTAGTATTGTGGGTAGCAAAATTTCGCGATAAAATTTGGTGATTTTCAGTTTAAGCTTTGAGATTGATTAACATGCACAGGGATGATTAATCAGTGAGCTGTGGTGAATAGTTTGCAAGATTATTTTGTTGAAAAATTGTGAAATATGCAGATTTCTTCAGTGTGGCATGTGGTATATATGCTCTCCTCTGTGTTCATTTTATAACATATGAGTAGCAGTATATCTGGAAGATTAATGTTGACCGTCCTCTGTCATATTTCTAAGACATGATGGTTATATATATATATTTTTTCGAACCAGTGGTAAAGTGAAAGGGATTTCTTGAATTCTGTTGATCCAGGCATTCGTCGAAGAAGAAGGCATTCCAAAAGCATGCAAAAAAATGGCAAGATGATGATGGTTTGAAATCGATTGAATCCGATCTTAACAAGATGAAAAAATATTGTAGCGTGATAAGAGTTATTGCCCATACACAGGTAATTTGAATGGCCTATAAGGCATTTTTCTTTAAAAAAAATTAATTTTTTTACTGAATTTTTGTGATTATATTTTGTCACATACGTAATTTTGTCATTCTGTTATTATTATACCATTATTTTTTTATTATTTAGATGAAAATAATGAAACATCGCCAGAAGAAGGCGCATATCATGGAAATTCAAGTTAATGGCGGAACCGTACCTGAAAAAGTTGATTGGGCTCGTGAACATTTGGAAAAACAAGTTTGCTGTTCAGATCTCAATCATTTTTTCATCTTTTTATTTGCTAACGTGCTTTTAATGCTTTAAATTTATTTTATTACTTTGGATATTAATAACTGGTAATTTAAGGTTTCTGTGGATTCTGTTTTTGCTCAAGATGAGATGATAGATTGCATTGGTGTGACCAAAGGAAAGGGATTTAAAGGTGTAACGAGTAGATGGCATACGAAGAAATTGCCAAGGAAGACCCATAAGGGTCTTCGTAAGGTTCGTAAAGTTATTAACTGTGGTAGTTTGAAATTTAGAAATATATAAATTTATCACAGGCGGCGATGATGATCAAAGTGAAAGTAGTGGACCAATTTATTATGACGAGTTTTTGTATTTTCTGAGCCGTTTTGTTGTGTTTTCAAAGTTATTTTCAAAATAAGAAGAGGTTTTAACTTTCCTCGATCTCAGGTTGCTTGTATTGGTGCTTGGCATCCTTCTCGCGTACAGTTTACCGTAGCGCGTGCTGGTCAAAAAGGATATCACCACCGTACAGAAATTAACAAAAAGATTTATCGTTTAGGCAAATCTTGTCTCACTGAAGAAGGCAAGAGAAATGGTGCAACAGAATATGATATCACAGAAAAAAGTGTTAATCCTTTAGTAAGTTAAAATCTTTTTATGCATATTTTTTTGCGATATTTCAGATTCAAGAGCACAATGACGATAAAGTGTCTGCAATGCTGAAAAAATATTGTTGAAAATTTTTCTGAGTGCAGCAAATATTTACCTCTAATTTTGGAAACATCTGGAAAACAGTCATAATATATAGAAATCATTATTTTAGGGAGGTTTTCCACATTATGGTCTAGTAAATCAAGATTTCGTCATGATTCGTGGATGCTGTATTGGGTCGAAAAAACGACCTATCACTCTTCGAAAATCACTCATGGTTCAAACAAAACGATTTGCTCATGAAAAAATCAATTTGAAATGGATAGATACCAGTTCAAAATTCGGTCATGGTAGATTCCAGACTCATGCGGAAAAAAAGGCGTTTATGGGTAAACTTAAGAAAGATTTAGTTGCCGAGGCAACTAAGTGAGATGAACAAAAGATTCCGTTGTTATATCGATATTTAGTTTTTTAAAATCTGTTAAATAATCAATGAATTAAAAAATTATGACGAGTAATACTCCCTACATACTAATGGATAATAATTAATAAAATATTAGAATTTCTGCAAAACTGTCGAAACTGTCTAATCTAATCGAAATGGGAGCTTATGATAATGAATAAGTTAAGCCAGATGTTATCAATAATTTGTGTTACTAGAGGTTTGTTCATATGAAAAAACTGATTAAACTGATTGTTATCAAATTTTTCATGTTAATTATTTATTTTGGTTAGGTTGAACTACTTGTAATGGGTGTCTTTAATTATCAATTTATTATTAGTTTATCGGATTTATAATTATCAGTTTTTTGTTTTTTCTATTTGTTTCTGTTAATAGTATATAGTAATTCTCTTAAAAATTAGATTTTCATATAATTATGCAAGGTTTTCACATGCATAGCAGACTAATAGTTAATCGTTAGAAATGTTGCAATTAAGTCAAAAAATAAACGTGTGAAAGACGTGGTTTGTTTATAAGACATGAAATGTGTGAAATACTTGTTAGATTTTACTTAGAATATTCCACTAATATAAATAATTATAAAAGATTGTCAGGCAAACTTTTGCGTTGGTTTAAAGTAATTCTCACGTTTGATTTGAAAAATAAAGCGTGGTCATATTTGTCATATGCATATTTGTTTGGCAATTTTTGACCTCAATAAGTATAATATTGAATCTTAATTTTATTCGAAATGATGAATTGAAATTGAAGCTGCTAGTAAAATTGATTGGAGACGTCATTTTTACTTATCAGGGTATTGAATTAATCACTAGAGTGGATCGGCGATCAATTAGGGCATTCGGGCATTCGTTCGAAAAAGGTTTATCAAATAAATCACTTTATTTTACTATCATCACATGGTTTCATATGGTTTTTATTTATCTTTTGTTATCATTTAATGTTAGATGCTTTTCGAAATGAATAGATTTTGCTAAATTTTCTTATCTACTTTAGTGATAAAATCCCTTAAATGGTTATGAAAAGATAAGTCTTTCAAAAGCACCGAAATAAATTTAAATTATAATTTAAATAATCGAAATAAATTTTCTAAAGTTTTCTGAAATCGCGAATAGCGAAACCGATTGCTGAATTTTTCCTATAAGATATAATTCAATCATTTGTAATGAAAAGTAATTCCCATATTTAAATTTATTTTAACATTCATAAAGAAAATGCCAAAATATCAACAATAAATATATATAAAAAATGAAATACATGATTAATACAAGTGAACGAAACGCGAAAGTTATTAGCATTAGCGTAGGTGAAACATGCAAATAAGAATAAGCGTAACAAAAAAACAAACGATTAAAAATGTGAAAATTTTGAGCCATTAAATGAGAAATATTTATAGAAACTGATGAAAATTTTAGAGATTTTTTTATAAGCTTCGTTAAAGATCATCGAAATCGGATGCTTGTTGCAAAAAGGTTCGAATACACATCATAAGTTCACGCTTAACGTCCTCAGGAACACTACGTCTAGCTGGTCCTTTAACTTCATCAATTATATCATCTATTTTACACTTATCGACTCCCTAAAAATTCATTTTTATAATTTTTCTAACCACAATTTTATTATTATTATTTTATTATTGTCAAAAGGAAATTTTTAAGAGCAAAAAATTAAGATAATGCTGATTCGCGCACCTAATTATCACTAATCTCTTAACAAACCACACACTGATATTAGCTTATCACCAATAAAAAAAAATTTTCATACGCATTTTTTTATCGAATTCACGTGCATTTTGCGCATTTAAAAAAAGTCATTCAAGGGAATCCGGGGTAAAAATCCAGTATAAATCCAGTATTTCGGAAAAATATAAATTTTAAAATTACAGCAGCATTATGAAATAGTGCAATAATAGTGGTAATTCGCGAAATAAGTATTTCATTAAAAATTTTGAATATTGAAACCTTATAGTATAAAATATTTATGTGGAACTGACAGACTCCTTAAAACTGGTGCACATCAAGGTTATGTCCTTTTCTCTCCAATATTCAACTATGCGATAGACTGGATAATGGACATCGCTTGTCAACACTCAAGAGGTGTATAAAATCAGTCCAGTGTTGTATCACAGATCTTGAATACCCTAATGATGTAGTTCTTTTTGTTGACAGTTATGACGAAATGCTAAACAATGTGTCAGCAACTGCAGCTAGAATGGGACTCGGAGTTAATGTAAATAAAACGAAAGCCTTTTCGTCTACCGTACAACAAACTGATAAAATTCACCTCTTTATAAAGTTATTGCCAACCTAATCAGTAATGATGAAAAGTTATTAGAAGACGAAGATATATATTTATATTTATCTATATTTAAGGCTATTACCATTGAAATTACCATTAAAACGAAAGTCCGCATCTATATGGCCGTGATTCGTTCGATCTTGCTACATGGCTCTGAGACATGAGCAATGAAAATTGAGGATATTAAGAAGCTATCTACCTCTTGTCTAAGGTACATTTTACGGGTTCACCTACCGGATAAAATATCACATGATCGCATCCATCTTCGTTCAAATACCATTTGCATTTAATAAAGTTATTATAGAGCATCGCCTTCCGTGGTTAGGTCACGTTCTCCGTCGTCCACCACAAGAGTTGTCGCATATTTCGTTACTTGCTAAGCCATGTGATCGATGGCGTCAAAAGCGAGGTAGGCCAATAAAGACCTGGACTGATACGGTCAGAAAAGATTTTGAACGTAAAGGTGGACCAGCAAATATATGGACTTAGACGATGGAAAAAGGAATGGCTTCTATTACTGTCGATGATGGCACCAGACCGTGTCGCCTGGAAACGTCTTACGTCTTAAAAACTCATCCTTACGCCAAATGCCGTTGGAGCTAGCCTAGCCAGCAATGGTGAGAGTTGTTAGAAGAAGAACATTTAAGGCTATATTTAGTTAATTGAAAACTTATGTTTACGCCAAATACCAATGCCAAAATTTATAATTAATTTACGAGTTCTTAATGAGAAAACGAAAACCTTGCTTTGAACAACTTTTTGGCACATTATATGCACCTCATCAATCCAACCTGTTTCGCGAAGCCTCGATATAAGCAATTCTTTCATTCGTTCACGCTCACCAGTTTCGATGAATTTTCGCTCAAGTGTCGCTTGCGTAACCGGCTTCATTCCTATATTCAAATCAAAAATTAATTCGATAATACAAATTAATACAAATACAAAAGCTAAGAACGAAAGCAGCAATAAATTTACGTAAGATTTATGAGATATTTCACAATGACAACTGTCACTGAAATATCAAAGGAATATTAAATGAGTACCAAGCATATGTACGTGACTAAATATGTACGTGTTAGCTGGAGTCAACGTGAAGAAATTCGGGGTCGGATGAAAAAGAAATTCATAATGAAGAATATTTGTAAATCTGATTAATTTTGAATATATATTTTTCATAGTTCCATTAGAGGTAGAATGGGGCGGGCTCAGCGCGTTTGTTGTTCAATTTGGAGCGCCGATGCTGATATTTATTTCCTACGGAATAAAGCCTGTCCAAAAATCTGGCTGGCGACTCACCTGTATTTCTATCGCTAAGGTACTCCTTGGCATATTTGTCTAGTGTGACAAGCCATCGGGATCGAGCTAAACCAGTAATGGTGGACTTTTAGAAACAAAAATTCCATGTTTCTACAGGGCCAGGATAGCATTATTGCATTAAAAAATATGAATGCTACTGGGCCGCCTTCACTTCTAACGATAGTTGATACATTCTCCTATGGAAAATGGCTTAACCAACTAGTGCACCACTTCACTATTTTTTTTTACTGGTTTTATGCGCTCTTCATTTATGCCCTTTTCCATTTCCTGTCTCATCTTTCCTATTTTCTCGTCAATCGCTGTTGTCACACAACTAAAAGAAAAATTTAAAAAATTGATTTGAATTCCAATTGCACCGCATTTTTTGCCTATGGAAACTAATGGATAGTACAAGATTAGATGGGAGTTAAGCAAAGTGCAGTTGTGCAATTTCCAGTGAAACCTGAGCACATTGCCCAAATATTGGTGCTTTTTCTAACTCTGCGTTTACCATTTCTAGTAAAGCATACTTCGCTGCCTTATCGGATCGTAAAAATTGTGCCAAACAGTTCAAAATAATTCAATTTAATAGTAAAAAACGGATTGAAGAACCAATTCTGAATAGTATTAAAGGCAATTCCATTTTATCAACACTTTTCTATTCATTTGGTTAATAACGAAAAATACTAAACATCTGTTGAGATTTTTCTGCTAGGAAATCATTTGGAAAAGATATGCGTGTATATTTCCTTCATTTCCTATATTTCCTAACATATTTTTTTTAATATGAAGAAGATATAATATTTTAAATCTTAATGTTCAGAATGATAAAGTGATAAGCGACAAAGCGCTTCGCTTTGCAATCTCTAATATTTATTACCCGAAAAAAAGAAAAGAAAAAACCTAAAGAAAAAATTAATTATGGTGACTACAATAAATTTAGCGTTTCATTATGCTTAGATGACGAACAATCCACTTCAAAAAAAAACGATATTTTAAATATTTTAAATTTAGAAAAATAGAACCTCGAAATCACAAATCACAAACGTTTAAAAATTTCACAGAAGCCTCTATAAAATAATATTTTCTATGTGAATTAAAATGAAAATTAATATTCAAATGATAAATTATGATAAATTTAATCATATCAATCATTTGTTAGAAGAATTATTAATAAAGAATTATTAATTAGTCCATAAATTGGGGAAATAATTCATAATGTAATTATAGCAAAAATTTTGCCGCTAGCGATGTGAGCTAAACGTACCATAAATATTTAGAAATTGAAAGTCAGATTCTCTATTAGTTAGGAAAATATGAACCAAGAAAGAATGCGTTTGATATATAGAAAAGATTAAAGAGAGGGATAGCGAAAAATAATTGAATCTAAATTCTTTTATTATAGTATATTTAATATTTCTAAAAATGACCTCCGACGTTTCGATTATATATAAATATTTCAACTGCAATAGATATTCTAAAAATTGTTTTTACAAAAAAACTAAAAATCAAGAAAATCAAAACCAATTTTTATTAGAGAACCACAAACATATATACAAAACATCTTAATTTTACATCATACGGCTTTTTTCGTTATTTCCATTTCTTTTAGAGAATCTTTTAGAAAAAAACAAAGAAATAGATTTTTTAAGAGAATGAAAGAATCGGATTATATGTATCAGATAGAGTACCACGATTTGTACTGAAAGGCCAAGTTGAAAAATAAAACCAGAAAAAAAAGAAAGTGTTGATAGATGGCAAATTGAAAACAAAATTAAGGCTAATAGCGAATGGCGAATCAAAAAACAACAATAAATGAATTCTATGAATTCCAATCATATCGCTTTATAGACTATTTTAAAAAAGCGAATTAAAGCATTCGATGGATCGAATAGAATAAAAAAAAAACGTGGATAAATAAGTGATCAATTTTTATATAATCAAAAATTAGCGAAAAAAATAAGCGAAAAACTAAAAGCACTTTTTATAAAGAAAAAATTCTATATAAATGCTTATAAAACGAAATAAATCAAAAAAAATAAAAACGAAGGCGAAGCGAAAAAAGCTAAACTAAAATTCTAATACAATTAATTTTATTAATTTTAAATTTTTTCCTAAATAATTTTTTCCTAAATAATTTTTTCCTAAAACTCTTTAGTTAAAAAAAAAAACTTAAATTACTCATGGCGCCTTATCGTTCGTTTTCTAATGGTCAGTGGTTTCATACGAGTGAAATTTTAAATAACTAAATTCCCGATATAAAAATTTTATAAAATAGGCAAAAATTAAGAAAAACCAAAATGAAAGAAATGAACATATTCCAATAAAAGGAGAGAAATAAAATGATACGAAATTAAAAAATTAGCAAAATTAAGGAAAAAAAATTTTTTTGAGCAAGAAATGTGAAACTGCATGCTTATGCTTACTTTTAAACATTCATATAATTCAGGTACTTAAATTTCATCAAATATTTCGGTAATAAACATTGAATGAATGTATATGTAGATTCTTCTATAATTCTGAATTCTGAAGAAGAAGATTTTGACCAATTCGACGATATTTCAAATCGTTCTTGATAAAAATTTCGCGAAAGATAATAGAAATAGCATGGATGCGCATTATCCATGAACGAAATGATGATGCAAGCAATCAAATTAGTTTGCATCAGAAAGGCACTTTGGAAAATAATAAACAGTTTAAACAATCGCAAATCGATTGTACCGGTCGTTCTTATTCAGCTGGGACTACATAAGTAAGCGGAAAATAACCAATCTGAAAATAAAAATAATTTATAAAACTCACATTTAATAGAATTTTTACATTGAAAAATAATTTATCTGAGAATTAATATTTTTGTAAAAATAAAAATTCAACATTAAACTTACCCTATTGCCCGTTCTACCTTTCCACCAGCCTCTATCTTCACCCAACCTACTAATGACATCAACGTGTTGCCCAACAACCAGTTCTAAAAAGTTTGAATTCGTCGCTTCGAAATTATGAATGGCAACATAGGGTCGATTCGCGACGTACGCTTGTCGAAGCGTAGTGTTCAGAGTCTCGAATGATTCTCGGAGATTATGTTCCCGATAATAATTTATTAATTCCTGGAAATTATCAGTCAAATTATTTCTTTCTAAATATTTCCATAATAATTCCATAATCTTTTACAAGTTTTTTATCTTTATTTTAACAAAGAAAAATGTAAAATCTGTTGGAAATCAATAGAAGGCTAAGCAAACCATTAAAAATATTAATTTCTTATAGAAAAAATTAAAATAAAATCTTTAACGTCAAACTTTTTTTACTTCGAAATTTCAAAGCTTGTAAAGTGAATAAGTCTGATAAAATTCTGATAACTAAAGAATCTAAAGAAAAAAAATGAAACTCACAACGACACTAGCAAAAGTATTGCTTTCATCCAAATAAAATCGACTGTCAGATGTTTGTTCTATTTTCGTATGTTTTACATCGCCATTAAAACTAAGAATTTCAAAAAAATAAAATATTAAAGAATCAAAGGAAAATTTATTGATCAGTTCATCTAAAATGTAGAATAAAATCGACAAATACACTGGAAACTTCTTCAACGGATAGAAAAAATTAAAGAAAGGCCTTGAGTTGCGTAAATGGAAATTTTAATATTTTTATCGAAGACGTGGACATACCTTATGCTTACTACATATTTTTGCTGTGTGTTACTGAACCGAACAAGGAAAGTACCATCAGGCATACCACGCAATCTGTTTTCTGATTCTCGCCTTTCTAAAGAACCTTGATACCACTGCTGACCGACAATGTCAATATTAACGTAGTCTTCTGATATTGGACTTTTTACTGACATACTATTAAAAAAATTAAATTAAATTAAAAAATTAAAAATTAAATTAAACTATAAATAAAATGGATTAAAAAATTAAATTAAAAATTACTATAAAAATTTATCAAATTATGTAAAATAAAATTTAAAAAAAGAAATCTAAAAGATTATCAGTATAATCGAAAAAAAAATGCCTAAATGCGATGTTCTAAACGCAGAAGACATTGAAATAAAGAAAAATTTTCAAGTAATCTTTCGGTACATTAATCATCTCGGAAAAATTATAAAAGACAAATACAAAAGACCAAAATGAATTTCCTTCACTTTGGAATACTCAATCTTTCGTTACTTTGAAATAGCACTCGTTTCATATACCATACACAAAAAAAAAGAAAATGAAAAAAGAAAAATGAAATGAAATGAAAGAAAATGAAAAATTTTACCAAAACTTTAAATAAAACGACAACTAACATGCTATCTGTCGACATTGACGAACGACGATGAGGAATAGAAACCGATTTTGGAAGGAAAACTGATAACAACGAGTCATGACGTTCTGGTGATAATAGTCCACTCGTTCCATTAGAATGCATTGAAGACATAATTTGACTCAGCGATGAACTGCGCAAAGAAGAAGACGATATCTGAAAGATTTAGTCAAATTATTCAACTCAATCAATGCCAATATTTGCACCAGATATACATCCAGTAGAAAAAAATAATCAGAAAAAAGCCGTAAAAACAAGCCAAATTCGAAAATTCTCCAAATCGAGAACGATTCTGACCTAACTAGAGGTATATTTTTAGTCAAAATAAGACTGAACACAATTTAAGCTTTCTATTCATTTTGCGTTAAAAATTGTTACACTTTACTTCTCTCTTTTCCGATACAATTTATCTCCTTTTTCCAATTTCCAATTCATCAGAACAACCTTTCTGCACGAGAATAATTTGATTTTTATGAACAAATTTTATATCAATCGTTATATATTTAGATATTTCATATTCAAAATACTACTGGCTAATCTATCCGCCAATAGATAGCAAAAAAACTTACTCGATATTTCCGTACGAATTCCGGCTGAACGATACCAATTTTGTCGGGTGATGTGAGAAGTCTTCCCTATAATAAAATTTAAAAAATATAAAAAAAAACAATGGAAAAATAAATAAGAAATTCAAAAAAAAAAAAAATCCGCAAAATTCTTCATGTAATTTTAGAGCAAACATAACAGAAAAGCTAAACTACTGACATATAACCAACTAACCATCAAACCACCATCTGCGGTTTGTTGAGTAATTTCTATGAGATCGTTTTTTTCGAAACATAAGAATCGAGGATCAACAGAACGAAAACATTGCACTGATATAACGATTTCATTCGGCTGCACTACAAATATTATTACAGTTGTAACTGTTTTTTAGCATGAATAAATAAAAGGAAAAAAATGAGACATCTTTGAAATTAATAAAAATTTATTTATTAAAAATTTATTTATAAAAAAATAAATTATAAAATAAAATTATAAAATTATAAAAATAAAAAATAAATTTTTTATAAATAAATTTATAAAAAATTTATTTATATTTATATAGAAGTTGCGTTTTTTACAAATAGAACAGCTTGTAAATCATTTTGAATTTTATAACTATTCTAAATATTTAATAAGCTTTCTTGTTTTGCCTTCTATTCGTAGAATATTTAGCTTCGCCTCGTTATATAATCATATGCTTTCGTAATATCAGTGCAATAAACTTTTTTTTATGAACTTTCATAGTCCCTGCAGGCAATTTTGTGATTTCTGCAAAATTTACGATAAAATTCCTTAGAATTCCCACAAAAATATGAATTTATATGAATTTGCAAAATCATTCACGTTAAAATTTCGGTATCACTTTATAATGAATAAATTTCAATGCACAAGCGGGATAGACGCGTTTCTATTAGATTTTGAATATTTGCAGCATAAAACAACCAAAATATATAATATCAGCGATAAAGCAAGTTATCATCAAACTTAGAATATCATCAAGCATTGTGTCGAATTTCATTGCAAAATTATGCTACAATAGGCTGAACTCGAGACAAAAGAAAAATTGCAGGCAATTTTGTGATTTCTGCAAATAGCGCCTTCTATGATTATATCGAAATGGGCTGCAGAAGATGCGAAATTAATCGTAAAAATCACAAAAACAATTGCAAGAATTACAGAATAATTGTATATAAGGCCAAAAGCTGTCATAAAAGCTGTTACGTTAACCAAATCCCTGATAATTGTGAGATAAATAGGATAAAATCAGTATTCAACTAAATCTATTTTCTCACGAAAACGACCCACTCAGCCCACTTGTCCAGTCATATTTAATATGATTTCAGTCTTAAATTTCATTGAATTATAAAAACTGGTAGTTAACAACTGCAGCCATATGAATGCAAACGCCTCCCAATTATTTAGAATTTCTCGTTTTAGATTTAAAAAATTCTCCCTATCAGAAGAGATTGTCCTTGATAATCTTAACGCGATTTCCATCATCTCGAACTATTTCACTGATCATTTCTCGAGCTGCGACTGCTTTGCTTTGTGAAATAAGTGGAACAGGTGCTATTTTCTCCATATTCAAAATCATTTGCTCTAGCATGATGATTTTCGATTAGATTTAAAAAGCATTGTTTGACGAGCAAAACTTTAAGCCAAGTATCCTTCATAGTACACCTACGAAAGTTATATTAATTGGTATGCGAGAAGAAGCTAATGTCATATAACTGAAATAAAGCAATTCTATTCCCCATCCTCAAACCAACTAGAGAAAAATATCAGTTTCCTTCCCAGATATTTTAGGGAAGATTTTTGTCTCCGTTCTACTTAGAATTCTGGTAATATATAAAAACAGAAACTATGTCGGATACGATCACCACTTATAGGCACTGAAGAAGTGCACAAATTAGCCAGCACATATCACGCAAGACGAAATTCTTTTCATCTCATCATATCACAGAATATACAAGAACGCAATCTCTTAAATTTAGTAACGGTTCAAGAATATCTCAGATCCACTCTCATGGCCTAATGACCAGATGATACATGGATTTGAAGGTTGGAAAGGAGTGGTCTCAGTTATTCTCAAGAATGGTAGCTTGGCAACCTCTTATGTAGTCATCAGTCAAACTAAACTAGCAATATGAAGAAAAAAATCATGGGTCTTTCCATTTACCATCAAGAATTTGATCACTATGTGGTTAATACTGAACATTTCTGATTAAACTCCACTGGTCTTGAATAGAAAAAGACCATTTTTTCCAGGAAATAAAAATTATTTGAATATAGAATACAATATAATATTAATATTATACCGAAATATAAAATAATATATTTAACAAATATACATATATATCAAATATGATAATATACCGAATTTTTGAATAACTTTTATTCTAGAACCACAATGCTCGAAATTTAAACAATAATCATTTGGCTACTCTAAGCTTAGCAAATCAAAACGTTCTTCAATGCTTCAAATAACCCATTTATTTTTCAAAATCCGGAAAATATTCAAAATTTTAAGCAACCCATAATTAAATACTAGGATATCACATTATGCAACAGCACATAAAATCATTAGCCAAATTAAGACTGGACCGATTCAGATTTTCACCAGTAATTCACAACTTCATAGCGACAAATTGATCTGTTTCATACAGAATAAATAAATATTGATTTTAGCCAAAATTCCAATTAGACAAAAATACTCAACAAAGGAGATGGCTGATGGTTGCGAAAAATCTACATGTAAGAGAAAAACGTTGATATCAAATGATAAGAATAATTAATTTCGGCAAAATTTCATGAACAACTATAACATAAACCGTTGAACGATAAAGAAAAAGGGACACAGTCACCGAATTTAATACAAAAAATAAGAAATAATAAAAAATAACGAAAACACTTTAGAAATTCGCCACTCAAAAATCATTCAATCAACTATTTAAATCCTGAATGAGCAAGATAAAATAAAGCCAATTTGAGAAGCTGCTGAAATCAGTCCTTTCTTTTCCAGTGATTTAATTAACTTATAATAAACCAGCGAAATCACAGCATAACGATAAAAGACTGGTGTAAAAACATTTAAAAGCATACTTTTATTTTCAATTTACTATCTATCTATTCAATTTACTGCCACGGGTACTTCTATTGCTTTTACTTCTATTGCTGAACTTTCCCTATCAAAAATTTCAAACCCTACTAACACCCAAGTGAAGTATGCCTAACATGAAATGGTAAGCGCTAACCACTTTTTACAAGTGAAAACAAAATCTTCTTACGTGAGGAATGTGTATGCCTTCGTCGATGAATAATGGCACTCTTCGACTGAGTGGGTCCTGTACCGCAGCATTTGTTCATAGCAATACATCCACGATGTAAATTCTTTTTGCAAACTAAAAATTTTTAATTAAAATTAAAAAATATAAAATTTTATAGATTTTCTAGTGATAACTGAATAATTCATTTCTTTACATCATTACACGAAATTTATTTCTTATGGCAATTTAAATTTTTACCTGTACAACGATATCCTTGAAAAAATAATCCAGCCAAAAGTTTCTGACAATGAGAACAGATGGTTGCTTTGTCATACGATTGGTATAATAAAATATGTCCCGAATTTTCCATATCTTTTGGCTTATCATTGTCCCTAAAGAAAAAAAAACTGCGCTAAATTTATTAATGAGAATGATTTTAAAAAAAAATATTAAAAAAACATTTTTCATAAAATTTAATGATAAAATCAATCATCGTCCTAAAAGATAAACACGAGAAAATAATTCCAAAATTCAAATTAGAATAATTCATTCAAAAATAAAAAGATAATACTGTGCCAGTTCAAAATTCTGCACCCATGTGTCACGTTGCAATAATGTTTTACAACATATATTCAGTACATTCGTCGTATTTTCACCACCTTCTTGTATAAGAGAAAAATAATGACCACCATTTACTGTCAACTTTCTCGTTATTGTTCCAAATTTATTACTATCGAGATCCACATCAATTCGATAATCCCGCAAAATATGAGCACTTTTATACGAATATTGATTGCCCTGAAAATAATCATATAGTAGTTATCCATAATAAATAAATAACAATAATGATTAATATGTATAAACCATAGAATATTAAATGAAATATAATTCTGGACAAATAGGAAGAAAACTAAATGCACTTACTCGTAAGCTTTTGCAAATCAGCATTACTTTATCGAAAACAAAAACATATCGGTTCTTCAACTTATTACCATCCTTATTAAAGTCGGCAATTTTTATTTCACCATCTTTCACCAGTCGACCATAATCAATTAAATGAATTCCATCGGGCTAAAATGTTCAACGATCAAAGCAACAATTTATCAAGCAAAAGAAGCTGGAAAAGTACATAATTCTTCGCTTTATTCTGCTACATAATAATCATTCGATGCATATACTTCTTAATTATAGTAAAAACAAGATCCCACAATTTGAAAATTCCATAAAATTTTAGAAATCTTGAAAACTATAATAATAAAAAATTGGACTAAACAGTTAAGAAAAGAAGGTGAATCGTGAATCTGAAAAAACCATTTAAGTCCTCTTTTATGAATTTGAAAAATTCAAGATTCATAAAGAAATTTTCTTCAATAATTTCACTTCAGGATTATAAATTCATAATTAATAAACAAGGAAGTAAATAGTTGGTCGCTAAAGTTCTCTTCTTCTTAAAAATTTCTTTACATTCAAATTTCTTGATATTTAACTTTAATAATAGGGAAATGGTACCATTTCGAGATCCGGAATACTTTTTTCAATCGAATAAACGAGCTGCTGCATTTCATAATCACGCTTCATTTCGTTAACATAAACATTTATATCTTGCATAGCTTCCTTTGCTTCTTCTAATGATAAACGATCGGGCGACTCAACAGATGTTAACTTAATCATTTCCTGAATAAATGAATCATCTTAACCTTTTAGACCCAAAGGATGTATAATAAATTGTTCAATGAATGACACCTAGGAAATCTTAACAACAATTTTAATTCAATGCTAATTTTTCGATTTATTTATACTTAATACAAAATTATAAATAAAGTAAATTAATCCTTGAGATAAGCAAAGAAAATGATACATACTGATAATAAAACATGATATTTCAGCACCCTTTGCATAGGAATACTCAAAAGATCATGCAAATGAAATTGATTTCGATTAGCTTCGAGTCCACAATCCTGAAAGCAGTCAAGAAAATAAAAGATGAATTGAAATTGAAAAATGGATGAACTAATGAGAATAAATAAGCCAAAATGAATGTAAAATCGAGAAGAGAAATGAAATGTTTAATTTAAAAAATTCACAAATTAGGATCAGACAATCACACTTGAGATTTTTTCTACAGATTAAAGATATTAAAGGCTTACAACAATTTTCTGACGAACAAAAGGATCAGATTTCTCAAGCTGACAAATTTTTGAGCGAGAATCTGAAAGTCTAGAACAATATTGGCCATAGGCAACGAACTTTTCTTTCCACCTGAAAAATCGAAAAATTGGGAAATAATTTAATGCAAATTACTAATTTACTAATATAGACAATATAAATTTACAATATAATTTACAATATAAATTTATAAATTAGAGAAATTAGTGACATTTTTTAAAAAATAAAGAACATTTTTAAAAAATAAAAAATAATAATAAGAAAAAAGTGCTAATTCTACCTCAATATTCAAACAATTTAAGCGAATTTATCACTTTATAACAAAAATATCAATAAACTTAGAGGACAAAGCAAATGTGACAAGAAAAAAACTTACGCTAAAAAAACATCACCAATAGTGATTGTCTTCTCATTTGCTGATGGAGTTTCCAAACCAATTGTATAAAACACTGCCTGTCGAAGATGATCACGAAACGATCGATGTATACAGGCCAATTCCTTAAAATTTGATTTATCAGGAGTAAAACCTGTTTATTCTTATACTTTTTCGTATCTAAATAATCCAACGATTAATACAGTAATAAACAATGAAAAATAAAAAAAAAATTATATTCACCACGATATTCAAAAAAATAATCTTGTGATCACTAGGAGATAAAACTTTTTCCAGTGGAGTATAAAATTTGTTAATTATCATATCCAAAGCTTTTTCTACATAATTCGACTCTGTATCATAAAGTTCTTTGATACAATGCTCACGACGTGTTTCCGGTTTGAAATTCGTCCATTTCTATAATTCTATCAATTAAATAAAATGGATTTAAGCAAATGAATCTAAAAAATCAAATCAAAAATGTACATCGCTCTCAGAAGCCTTAATTCCTCGTTGTCCACTAGAACGCTGGCAAACAATTGTATCATAGATTCGACCATGAGCTTTTTCTTCTTCTGCTGTACCTATATCGTAACAATTTTCAACAACAGGCTCATTATCTTCAGCGTCATCTCGCAAATTTCGGTAAATAGCTTCGTCGTTACAATAATCAATCGATGATGTCGATAATGATCGAGACGGAAAACCCCTGAAAAATAAAGCTGAAAGGCATTTAGAAGTAAAAAATTTGAAATTTCTAGCAAAATATTCCAAAATAATATAAATTTATTGGAGCGCTAATAAACTATTAAACCGTAAATAAGCAGAATGGCTCAGTTTTATTGGGACAAGTTGACGAGGGAAATCTCGGCAGGAGTAAACCTATAGAAAAATTCGAATGCTGGCGACTCAGCTGGGTTTCTATCGCCAAGGGGACTTCTTAGGGGACTTCATGTTTGTCTAACGCGACAAGTCAGCGCAGCGAATCTAACCAGTAATGGTGAGGTGAATTTTTAAAAAAAAACTATAATACATATAATATAATAATACACATTTAAAAATTCATAAATAATTTTAACATACATTTTAATTAAGACTAACAGCTACCTTATTCCAGAGAGCTGTGCCGCAGGCGAATTCGA
Source organism: Dracunculus medinensis (assembly GCA_900625125.1). Lineage (NCBI taxonomy): Eukaryota > Metazoa > Nematoda > Chromadorea > Rhabditida > Dracunculidae > Dracunculus > Dracunculus medinensis. The sequence continues at coordinate 58,852 of UYYG01001178.1, forward strand.
CAATTTTGAAAGAGTACGAAGAACTTTGGCGAAATCATTAAGACGATATAAATCCCATGGATCGAAAAGATCTTCCGATTTCATTTCGAATGTATTTTGGCATGCTTTTAAAAATTCGCAGATATTTTTGCAACAAAGAAACTGAAAAAGTCATTTTCTCATTTTAAATAAAAATGAATTGAATAATCACACAAACTAACAAAATGCATGAAAATATATAAATTAGAGTTCTTCAAAAAAAAAGAAAAAAACTTTGGTTTTTCGATATTTAAACAAAATTTATCACTTTTACGCCTAAAAAAAATAGAATAAAATCGAAAGAAAAAATATAAGATGACTGAGATTAAAATGAAGAAAAAATCAGTTAAATATGAAATAAAATGACAAATAAAATCGAAACTGAATGCTAATACAAACAATCAACAAGGATTTAACAAATGATTAAGATAAATGATAATAGATAAAAATAAAAAATTCAAGATTCCAAAAACAGAACAATTAGATTTCAATGAATCAATTTGAAAAAAATATTTTTATAAATTTCTTAGCATTTATGAGAAAAAAAAAGGTAAAAAACCAATTAAAAATCCAACAACAATGAATAATTCTTATGAAGTAAAAGAAAAAGCAAAATATTTTTATAATCTATTAAGTAATCATGAAAAATTAAAAACAGGAATTGGAATAATAATTCTTTTCTTGGTTAACATAAAAAGTGATTGATGAGTTACGAAAAAAAATATAAAACTCTACATAAAATGGTAAGTAAAAAATATTCAAAATAAATGAAATAAATTTTGCAAGATTTGCAAAAAAAATGCAAAATTGTTTAAAAATTTCAAGAGTCTAAGAAATAATTAATATAATTCGTCGCAAAAGAAAAAAAAAATTTACAATTTATAATTTTTCCCACTTTTCTAAGAAATAATATAGTTCGTCGATTAAAGAGAAAAATTATTGTTTTCTATCATTTTTTCTCTTTTACAAGGCCAATCTATGCGAATCAACCTGCTTTAATCGTATTTTCATGTCATAACGACATATCTCTATTTCAAATATTCCTCCGAAAATTTTAAACGAACCAAAAAAAACTCAAATAACCCATGAAAAACAAAATTTTCACAACATTCCTTCTTTATTCCTTTAAATGATAAGCGAAAAAAATCCATGAGAAAATATTCTGTGGATTCATTGACAAAATTTGACATTTAAAAATATTCCTTTTTCGATCGCTAAAAATATAAAAATTTCAAGTGGGAAATAGCTCTAATAATATGGCAAAAACGAAATCACAAATAATATATATCTGGATGAAATTATTGAAATTCTTATTTTACTATAAAATAATGATGAGGAAAAAAAATCCCCACAAGAGTGCCGATCTTAAAAAAAAATAAAAATAATTCTCCGCATCAACCACAATTTTAAATTTATTTTAGATGATTTTTATAAATTTATATTAAGAAATATAAATTAAAAACACCATCATTTTTCGAATTGCCCAGTGAAAATACATATAAAATACATAAAAAGGTGATTGATTGTTGAAGAATGGGTAAAAGATCGTAAAAATTTTCTATTTAAAAATCCAAATTAACACCGGCGAGGCAATTATTACGAGACTAAGAAGGATACTTTTTGTATTCGATCATTTACGGACAAAATAATAGAAAATACTATTACTTTTTATGGAGTTTTAAAAAAAAATTCAAGAAAAACTTTTCATCTAAGATCTAATAAATATTTAAAAAAAAAAGCAAAAATAAAGATCTTCAAATTTCTTGCTTTTATAATAAATAGGAATAAATCTTTAAATATTCCAAAAATAAATAATTATTAGGTAATAATTATCCGTATGTTAAAAAATAGGAAATTTCAATTATTTTAGTTTAGTCTAATTAGCCATAACAAGAAACAACAAAACATTGCTCAATTTGATTTCTATATCCACCTCACAACCTATCCCATTTTTAAGTTGTTATGGTCTCAAGTCTTCTTCCAGATCTTCTCGATCATAAGATTTCATTCTGGGACATGACGATGGATAATCGTTCAAGTATAAGAAGTAATGATAAACACTTATCATTCCGCTGGTTAATTTTAATAAGGTGATAAATTTTCGCCATAGAGTCATTTGGTGACAGAAATCACCAACTTGATTTAACCTCGGATTTTTTAATGACAAATTTACTTCTGCCATTGGTATTTGCCTCTCAATGCAATAATCTGAGCTATTATCTAATAAAGAAGGAATTAAGAAATTAAGAAGGAATTATGAATTAGTTGGCAATTTGAAACAATAAGCAAGTTTTGCATATTTGTGAATTTTGAATTTGTGGATAATTAGAAAAAAATATGAATTTCTGACATAAAAAAACGAGGCTTTTCATCTTCTTTCTAAATTGAATAAAATTTTGCTAAAATTAACCAAAATAGAATGAGAAATTTATCATTAAATTTATTTCTAGGAAATTTCTAGGAAATCATAGCGAAACGTTTAGATGATCGGCAAATAAATTGTGAATCCCATAACAGAAGAAGAAAAACGAAGAACTATAAAAATGATTACAAATATGAATCGTCTTTCAATGCAAAAGAATTTATTGAGGCAAAAGGAGCATCAAAAAAAAAAAAGCTACCTGCGCCATTTGCGGCCTTTGTTGTAGATCTTTAGTATCAATACAATTCTCGCATAAACGATTGCATAGCATACATAAAAGAACACCATCGCGAAGAATTGAAGCAAAATCACCAATTTCAGCGTCACTATCCGCGACTCGATGAGTTGCATCTAAAATTCCACACTTAATCATCCATCGTACGCATTCTCGCCATAATTCTGACCCATCCGTCATCTGAAAGACTGTTCAAATTCCTATAAGCTAGTGAATTCGGAAAAATAAAAAATATCGAACTAAAAACTGTACATAACGCCAATAATATAAAAATAATAGTTATAGATATTAAAAATGATAATGATAAATCATGATACAATTTCGAAAACTGGCAGTGATGTAAAGTTTAATTTCTTTTTTACAACATTCAGACTACTTGAACTTGCTGCACTACTGCTAGAAGATCCATTCATCAGAAATCCATAGAGAATAGTGATACAACTGGATCTCCAAGTATCATCCAGATTTCACTTTTGCTTTTACTATGCAATATTGCCCACAAAGATTAGAGAATTTTAGAGATTGCTTACTCGAAGCAAACATCAAAGAGAAGATAAATTAAGCATATATAAGGAACTGGACAAATACCATATTAATTACCAAAGGATGAATAATTAGATTCAAGGATAAATTGCACTGTAATTATTTGGTTCAAATATAAAAATAATAATGATAATGATAGTAAATTTTAAATAATAAATTAATAGTAAAATAGCAAAAAACGCCGCTCTAAAATTCGAGTAGATTAAATTAAATAGAATTGAAATCAAAAAAGAAAATGAATGTAAGATGGGCAACAAACTGTGGCCTTCGCCAAAATAAATAATGCAAACAGATGTCAAATAAACAATTCCCAAAGGATAGTTCTCCAGGTCAATTTAAGATTATTAAAAAGGCCAGATGAATCCATAAACGAATTTATTTATTTTCATCATGAAAACAAAATAAAATCAAGTATACATCAAGTATAAATTCATTCATCTAGAATTTTAGATTAAAATTTCGAAAAAAAACTGTATTTTTAATTTTTTTTACTTATTTATTCATTTATTTAATAAAAAATAAAATAAAAAACGACGAAGTGCAAAAATAAAAAACAAAAATTAGCTAAAGAAAAAAGAAAAATGTAAAAAAATGTTAATTAAATTAAATAGAAAACTTAATAATAATGATAGAAAGAGAAATAAAAACAAAAACTATTTTTAAAAAATTAGATTCATTTTTAAAAAAAATCACACAATTTGAGAAAAATTCGACTTTTCAAATAATCCACATCAAAAAAATTAAACAAAAACAAAAAGAAGAATGCAGAAAATAAAAATTGATCGGAAGTTGAGAAAAGCAAAATATGCTATAGCTCAAGAATAAAAAATGATGTGAATGGAATGCAATCTTCATCATTGGAATATGATCAGCAAATCTTAAAGGTTAAATAATTAATTAATAATTTTGTGAAAACACTAATCTTATAAAAACAAACCATCATTTCCGACTATTTAATAATTTTTTAAAAACCATTAAAACCATATAGGTGAATAAATTTTTTTGAGAAAATAAAAATATAAGGACGGCTTATGGCTAATCGAAATAAATTTCTAATGCTAATTTAAATCAAAATATTTTTTCTCAAAAAATTTTATTTAAAATGAATCAGAAATTCATAATTTTCCATATTTTCCACTTAATTCTAATTTTCTTCTGTGACACATAAAAAGTTTTTGTCTTTCTGCTATTTAAAAAAAAAATTATAATAAAAAAAACTAAAAAGAAATAATTTCTGGAAGAAAAATTAAAAAATCATTGAAAATTGCAAATATTTTAGGACAATTCAAATGATTTTTCAAATGATTTTCTCAAGAATTCTCGAAAAAAAATCAAAAATTTTTTAAAAATTATAATAAATCAAAACAAAAAATAAAATTCGAAATAAAATTATAAATTCGAAATAAAATAATAAAAATAAAAAATCAAAATTTTTGCAAATGGATTTCATTATAGCCAATCTACGCATAAAGATTCGATAAAAAATGGTCAAATAATATATTTCTTCTTAAACAAAGAGGAAAATTATGATAAAATTTAGAAAATATCAAACGAATAAATGAGAAATTTGGGGAATACTTTTCATTAAACTATTAGATAATAGATAATGGAAAACTATCGTCTGCAAAACTGGGATGCACTCGAATCACAGCAATAATCTTCAAACTTTCACCACGAAATTTGAATAAAACTAAGGACAGTGGAAAAAATTTACATAAACATATGTTCCCTTAATATAAATATATAACAACTGTCTTTTCCTAATCTGCATTACCAAATTTTTTATAAAAAAAATTAAAAATATCATATTCTCATACAATTCAATAATTTTCATTAAGAAGTACAAAATTAGGGATCCAAAATTCAGACCAAAAAGTACATATGGATCTGAAGCTTTCACCAAAAAGCACATATGCATCCGAAGCTTTCACCAAAAAGCACATATGGATCCGAACCTTTCACCAAAAAGCACATATGGATCCGAAGCTTTCACCAAAAAGCACATATGGATCCGAAGCTTTCACCGAACTCTTTGAAAATTCTCAGGTAAGCTGAAATATTAAAAGCGGCCCTAAGAGCGATCAAATCGTTCAAATAAATAAATTTACTAAATTTAAAAAATCGATTTTGGACAAATATGAAAAAAAATTTCAAAAATTAAAAATTATTCAAAAAATTTAAATTGACAAAAATTATAGCGCTGAAATTATTAAAACTTTACAATTTTCAAATTTATTAATAATATAATTTATTTAAAAAAAATAAAAAAGCAAAATAGGGAAAATTTAATCCGATACGAAAATGTCAAATAAACGAAATTTGCAAAATAAACAAAAAATAATAAAAAAAACCAAAATACCACGGACAATCGTTTTGTGAATCTCTTTTTTAATTTTGCTGACTATTTCAAATTTTGCAGCATTATTCCCCGCTGCATTTTTTAACGATGGGTTTCATTGTTAATTGAAATCCAGACTGCACTTCTTGTCTACATCTAGACTGATAACAATTAGCAAAAGATTTTGAGCGTATTTGAACGTATAGAGGGACCAGCGATAGTGGTGAACTTAGACGATGGAAAAGGGAAAGCTTCAGCGATGGTATCAGATCGCACAACTTGGAAACTTCTTACCATTGTAACAAGTGGAGCCAACCTAACCAATAATGCTGAGAACTGTTAGAAGAAGAAGAAAAAATTCCAAAATAATTTCTTCCTTGACAGGAAAAAGAAAAAATGGCAATATTAATTTTTATCACCAGTTTGTTAAAAAATTATTTGATAATTAATAAAAAATATAGTTTATTTGTTTAGTAAAATTTTTTATTCTTACAAGAAGCGGAAATCTCTAATTTTAATAAAAATTTCCCAAAATTCTCTCTAATAAGGAAAATCGCTCGGATGAAAATTGAAAATGAATTTTTTTCAGTACTATACAAACAATATATAAATTCATTGCAAAAAAAGATATTGTTTTGCCAAAATTGGTAATTTTTATAATTGGTAATTGGTAATTTTACCAATATATTTTGTTTTACAGTAGTTTCTCTAACAGCTCTCATCACCTTTTTTGATTAGGTTGCTTCCGTTGGCTACAACCAGGGTACGACGTTTCCAAGCTGCTGTCAATCTGATACTTCTGGTATTACTTTCTTCTTTTATGCTTCCACACCATAACTGTTAGATTCGCTCTCGACTGGTTTATCGCACTGGACAAATATGCCAGGGAATCCCACTGAAATTTTTCTTCTCTAGAGAAAACTTATATGAACAACTACATGATTCTTGTTTATCACCAGAATCAGTTTGATGGATGATTCTTACTCTTATATCATTGCCAGTGGCTGAAATTGAAGACTCCGTTTGCTTCTACTGTAACTTTCTGGTTATTTATAAATTTCTAATTTTTCCTAGTTCCCAGAATAATTATATTTATTCGTTGATTTTATCTGATATTCGGTTTTTTCCAGACAAATTGCAACATTTTCGACTAATTCTTGCATAAAATCAAAATCAAATGGATGCAAAATATCTTTGAAATATTTGTTTTGTAGATTTAATTAGTTAAGAGGAATATGGCATAAAATTTTATCACCATGTTATTGATCACCTTACTTGGTGATAAGGTGATAAAGGCTCATCTTCGTTTCCATTCTTAAATCACTAATCCTCTTGTTGTAGTGATAAATGGAGTCCGTCAAACAAAATTATCTAATTCCATTGAATAAAGAGATTTTTCTTTATATAGGGGAATTAAATCTCATAAATTTTTTAAGAAAATATGTAATTATTTTTCTTTCTTCAAATCTCTGAGGAAAACTTATAAAGAACTTCTATAAAAAGTAACCAAATTAACCAAATTGCCATACGATCTCTCTGCTTTAAAAAAAAATGCTCTTCATTGTTCATAAAAATTTTTCAATTAAATTTGAGCAATTTAAATGCCAACAGAGAATATTATTAATATTAATATTATTTATTACTAATATTATTAATATTCAAGAAAAAAACCGCATGCATATGAAAATAAAGCATAATGATGAAGTTATAATAGCATGATGATAATATTATCACTTCCGTTTATCACCTCCGTTATTATTATTGCGAATGAATTTAATCAATATTTTTCCATTTCCTTTTTTTGACGATAATATTAATAGCAATTTTTTAAATTGCGGTTCTTGCGATTCTCTTAATGAAATTGAAATAATGCTATTAGATCCATTTATGGTACCTTAAATAAGTTTAAATCATTCAAAATCACTGGTTCCAACAAATATTTTATGCAAAAAAAGATAATCCTAGTCTCCTTAATTTTTCCTTTATTTTAATTTATTAAAGGATATTGCGAAATATCCTTTCAAAATTCAAAATTCTGGATTTGATTGGTTTACATCAATTGATAATGGAAAAATAGCATCATTCGTCTATCCAGACTTTGAGCGAGAACACCATTTCAAAATATGTTGATCACCATTAATAAATATGGCATTGCACGATTTATATAGAGTTTATATAACTGGATATCAGATTATTTAAAGAATAAACGTGTCATAAACATGGCTTCATCTCATTTCATTTAAATCAGCCATCTCTTAAAACAGATGTATCGCACGACTTTTTTTTTTTTTATTCTATAATAATGGTATTATCAAAGTATTAAATTCTACCATTTATCTTTACATTGATAACTACAAAATTTTCATGATAGATCGGATAATCAGCCTCTGCTGCAAGGTGATCTCAGTAAAATTTCTCATTAGTTGTATGGCAAGCAGATTACTCTATCCATTCAAAAATGTAGCGTGTTAGATATAAATTCGAAAAGATTCGATCTGCTTTATCTTATCTCCTTATTGATAATAAAATAATTGGACGAGTCTCGATTAGTTCGAATCTTGGCATAGCGGTCGATAAAAATTTTGATTTCAATCTTCACTGCACAACACCATAGCAACAAATTTTTGAAGAATATTAAATTTTATTTTTTGTTTGTTTAAAAACAGAACAAAAAGTTTTCTTATCAAAATTTTATCAAAATATATAAAGTATTCGTCCGACCAATTTTTAAATATGAAATTTATAGTACAATATATATTAGAAAAATATAAACATTATTATTTCTGTAGATGTTAAATTAATTTTAAATTAAATTAAATAAATTAATTGGAGAACACTTCAGAATTACTTTAAATCGCCTCTCTTTTAATAGTAGTCTTAATCATAAAACAAAATTTTAACAATACAATCTGGATCCTCTCATTTCATCGAATTTAAAAAATTTAATTTAGATGTCTAAAATTCTCTATGGTTATATCAAATTAGATTATTCCAAATTTTATAATTTTATAATTTTATAATAATATAATTTTATAATTTTTAAATTTGAATCCAACAAGATTTAATATTTCTAGAGGACTATTTATTAGAGTGGTGAATTGATGAAATGGACGATTTAAAAAAAAATAAATAATCTAAATTCAATGAAATCAAAAACTTATAGGCAAGCAGTTAGTCAGTTTTTAAAGTTCATATACCATGAATTCTCCGTAAATTCCTGATTTCCTGATTTTTAAAACACTTATGAGGGGTAAATCTTATTGAATTTAAATCAATTTTAAATATTTTATCGGGATTGGTTTGATTTAATAGTATAGGGTTTGTGAATTAGAATAAATAAATTTTTATTAAAGATCCCATTTATGCCGCTTGAAATAGTTCCAATAGGGTGGTGTGGCATATTTGCTTTGATTAAAGCCAAGCCATCATGCATTCTCCTAAATACATTTGCAATTAAACTGAATCGAATGGTATTAGGTTTCATCTAAATAACCAATGCATTCATAAAATTAGAAATAATAAGTGCTGTTAAAAAAGAGTTCCATTTTAATAACGATTATCATTTCAAATCAACCGCCATTATTAAAATATTTAGTTTCAAAAAATTTTTTTTTCGACGATTTATAGTTTTTGCTTTATTTCTTAATTAATTTTATTTTTCTTCATAAGTTTTGAGATTTTATGGATTTTTATGGATATTTTACTTTTATGAGGCAAAAACGATATATTTCAAGTAAAAAGCATTTCAAAAAAGCATTTTAGATATTTAATTTATTTTTTTTAATTCTGAAGAATGTTATTATTTTTTATAGTAATTCTCGATTCTCTGAGTGAAATGTAATTAATAAATGTGCTTTTATTCGAAAATTATTCGTATTTAATAGGTTTTTTTCTCGTATATTTTCAAAAAAATTATTGAAGTCTTTAACATTAATAATTAATTGTGATCTTCATAATCCTCAAATCATTGTTTGAAATTATTTTTATTTCGTGATTTTTTTATTTGTTTGTAGCCAATTTATATGATAATGAATGATATTAAATGATAATGATATGTTAAATGATATTTAAGTGATAAGGACAATTTTTTCTTTGCATTTTATTTTAGAGAGATAAATTTTCTTATTTGAATCGATAAAAATAGTTTAGCGCTTATTTTGAAGCACCTAAAACTCATTTCATACTTGTGCAATAATGTTAATTTCCTATAATTTTATAATTGATAATGATATTCATTATTTCCTGAGGCATTTATTGCTTATATTTTAAAAAGTGGCCTTAACTTAGCAGTCTTAGTGCTCTTAAGAAATTCGTTATTATAATTGACTAAATCAATTGATTATTGGCGAAATTACTTATCATTTATCTTTTTTTTTATTCTATATTATTTGATAATTAAAAATTAATGCATTTATCAGCAAATCTATTCTTAAGGGAATAACTGTGGCTAAAAACCATTCGAGTAAAAGTAAGAATTTAAATTATAATTTATAGGTTAATTAAAATATCAGTTTTAAAGTTTTATTTACTGACGCTGCTAATTCATCTGATTCTATCTCCCAAGTGATTTTTTAGCGAAGAAACAACTCATCCTAATAGTCAATGGTACCAGTTAAACCAGAAATTTTCTTACTTGAATATATTCTGAATTGTTTTATAAAATATATAAAAAATTTCTTGGAAGAATTAAATCAACTTTGAAATTTTTTCGAAATTTAAATATTTTGCTCATGTGGACGATTTATCATTTTTTTTTCATTTTTTTTCTACATATATGGACAGTTTTATTAAATTTTATAGAATTTATTAACGATATTATTCATCCTTAAAATATAAAATATTAAAATCTATAGGATTTGGCTAAACGATAAAATGTTCGGAAAATGTTTGTAGGATATTTGGTCAAATCGTTAGGTTATTTTTCATATGGATTAGTGATAGTTAATGAAGAATGATTTGATAAATCGTATATGATATATCGTTATGCCATTAATATCATTTAATGCTTCCTTAGGTTCTGCACTGCTCTAACGATATTAAAGTTCTTCTTCTTCTAACATTACTGGTTAGGCTGGCTCCGCTGGCTACAAGAGTAGATGTATCCAAGCCACCCGGTCCGATGGCATCGCTAGTAGAAATAGAAGCCATTCCTTTTTCCATCATGTAAGTCCATATATCGCTGGTCTTCCTATACGTTCAAAATCTTTCAGTCCAGGTCTTAATTGGCCCACCTCGCTTTTGACGCCATCCATCACATGGTTTAGCAAGTAACGAAATATGCATCAACTCCTGTGGTGGATTACGGAGAACATGCCCAGCGAAGACGACGATGAAGACTCAGTGATAACATTTTTAATGCAGGTGGTATTTGAGCGAAGGTGGATGCAATCATGTGCGATTTTATCTGCTCGGCGGATCGTAAAATGTACCTAAGTGGTCAGCTTCTTAATATCTTCCACTCTCATTGGCCATATATCGCAGCCATATAGCAAGATCGAAAGAATGTTCTGGCCAAACAGTATTTACTGGTCTAATTTACCGATTTAACCGATATTCGCATAGCGATAGAGTATTTTAACTCTGATATATAGTAGTATTTCGGTCTGCCAATAACTATGAAACTCCTTTCGGTTGTCAATTTTAAATCATTTGCCAGTGAAATTTAAAAATATTTTTGATATTTTTGAAATGCTTCAAACTTCAACAATGCATCATTGTTATATTTTTTCTCAAGAAATAAACATTTTATAAATTTTTACTTTACACAAAATTCACATCACAATTTTATATTAAATATATGTAAATATTAATTATATATAAGTATTTTATATTAAATATATAAGTATTAATTCTATTAATTAATTTTGATTAGAAATAGAATAAAGTAAATGAAAGTAAATAAATAGCTATTTCTCGCTTAGGCTCATTTCATTAATTGTTAGTGTACGACTTTTGTAATGGAGTCACTTAGCGATAAAAGTATCTATAAGAAGTATAAGATGGGTAGCTATTCCAGGATTTTTATTCGTCCCGGAGATTTTCAGTTAATATGAGTAAACAAAGTAAACGAAATATACGACCATTTTAATATTAAATTGTAATCAAAAATTTTTATCTACTTTTCGTTTTATGAGGAAAACAGATAAATAAATTTTTCTATTGGTTTTGGCAAATAATTTATGGAAAAATAAGGAAAACAAAAACAAAAAATAAAAAATATTTATAAAGTTCTTAATAAATTTACCAGTGAATTTACCAGTGGATTATATTTATAATTTTCGATAATGTTAAGAATAAGAATTATGAGAGAATAATCGAATCGTTGTTCCTCAGATTATTGCCTTTCTTTACAGTAATAAATTTGACTTGCAAAAATCTGGATGGTAATAGAAGTTTATTTGCACTTTTATCCCCAAATGACTCCTTAGCAAAAATTTCTCGTCTCTTATTTCTCTTATTAAAGGCAAGTGAAGTTGCTCCGAACCAAAATGGTTAGATTAATAATAAATTTTATGTGAAGTTATATTAAGTTTTATTTCGTAAATAAAGAGATATATAGCGCTGTTTCAACGCTTTTTCCTTCCTTATTTTTCTCCTTCTTTCAAGAATTTGCCCACAATATTGGAACTACTAAACTAAATTTACTCCTCCTTGGATATTTTCCGATGAAAATTCAATATTCTTGAATATAAAAATATAAATTATTGATAATAAAAGTAATGTATTTTAAAGAATTTAAATAAAAAATGAAGACTATAATGTTTGAAATTTCCTTTTGAATTTTATAGTCGAATATCGATTTTGAGAGATTTTTTTAATGAACATAAGTTTTCCTTAAAACCTGTTAAATCAAACGATTTCTTCCTATTCGAGTTTTTTTTCCTCCCCATTTGTTGAACGAATTCCCAGGCGAACGCAGATTTTCTTTTGGAAAATTCATTCCATAAAAATTTAGAGAGAAAATACATAAAATAAATTAAATTGGACCTATTTTATATTTTATTTTTCATTTGAATTTTATAAGAGACGAATATCTGCGAAATATTTCAAAAATTAAAGAAAATTAACATAAAATATGCGAAAATCGTTTATTCCTTACATATATATTTTCTATTCGCTAATTAATTTTAAAATTCAAAAAAATTCTGAATGAAAAAGAAATTCGTTGATTAAAAAGTAGAATTACACTCATAAAAAATTTTTATTTAAATTAAAATTAAATTCAAAAATTTTGACTATTTAATATTTTTTTGTTAGCAATCAGATGCTACTCGCGAAATTCTCACCGACTTCCTATATTATTGGTCTCTGAGGCGCCTCTTATTAATTCAGACGATATCCGAGCCGGCATGACTTCTAGCATGTGACATTCTCATATTGAGGCAGGGCAAATAAGCATTAAGGGAGCTCTGCGCAAGGATTTCACCGAAGAAAGATAGAGATTTTGGTTGCTTGAGGTTCCATTTCATATTGATCATTTCTTAGGGAAAACCTTTCGTAGGCTTTAGAAGAAAGTTATACTATGAGAATCTCCTTTCTTTTTTACTTTTATGGAAATCTAATTTAAATTATTTTCATATTCCCAGATGAATTTGTTTTTTTATTCTATTTATCTAAGCTTCTTGTAGTTTTTTAATAATTTTTTTTTCGTGATTTTAAATATTTTATTTATTTGTTGAATAATTTAATATTTTATCAAATATATTTATCTATTTATTTTTGCCAAACGATAAATTCAAAAATGCTTATATGATTTTTCTCTTAGCAATCATTTGATTTTAGTGTATAATTTTTCGATTTTTTATTTTATCTATTAGATATTTTTTAAAGCAATCAGATTTATTTGTTTCACAATATAGCACTATTTTCTGCTTAAATATGGGTCATTCCTCATGTTAAAATTATGAATGATAATATCGCTTATATTTGGCTTGAATGCTTCAATATAATATTTTATATTTAATCAGTAAAGATAAATTTAATTTCAGCTTAGGTAATATTCATCAGTAATATTTTATGTTTTGCCAAATTATATATGGACAAGCCATTTTTCAATTTAAATTAGATTTAGATTTAAATTAAACTTTCAACTAGGAAAATAATCTGTTAACTTTACTCAATTTTTAGTTCATCATAATATTAATATTAAATCCGAATTTAAATTAGAATATAGTTGACCAAAAAAAGATAACATTGTTTTTCTAAGGCTTATTCAATGTTTGAAATACACTATATATTTTATTTGGTTGAGGTTCGAGGCTTAGTGCAGTAATGAAGTAATAGCACATGAATTAAATTAAATAAAGAAGATTTGCGATATATTTTACTAAAAGGAATTTTCTTAACAAAATAATGGAACGAACAGGGAACGGCTCTCTGCACGCGCAGTGAGATATTAGCAGTGTGGAATATTAGAATGCTTATGGACATTGCAAGACAAGCGATCATTGTCCACATTCTTTCTAAATATCGGCTGTTTGTCGAAAGAATTTGCTTAACGAAATGATGGAAACGAGTACCATAAGCGAAGTATGGCCAAAAGCAATGAAATGTTTACAACGTTTTTCGAAAATTAGAAGTCAAAAATAAAACTTGAATGAAATCGTTTAAAAAATATCAGGCAAACAATATTTAATTACTTGCACATTATGGGAGAAGTGAAAGTGAAGTCGGATGGTCCTCCACAAAATCCCGAAAAATGCTTCGCTTGTTTGCTTCATCTTTCAAGCAAATTTTTGAACTATCGTCAATCTGTCTTTCGCTTCTTTTTTTATAAACAGGAAAATTGTCACTGGCGGTGAAAAATAACTGCTTTACGATAATCTTAAACGGATAATAATAACAAAAGCGGTACATCGAAAATATATTGCGAAAAATCAAAGTTCAACTGGAAAGTCCCACCATATCCATTTTATAGCCCTACCATCTCCTTTCTTTCCATTTCAAATCTCTAGCGAGGCTATTTAAGTGAAAAATATTTTCGAATCCAAGTTCGTAAATTTTTACAAAATTTAAATGAATATTTATGAAAAGAAAATGATAATGATTAATAATTAATATAGATTAATATTTCTCAAATTTTCTTGATGAGGTAGCATATTTATAAAAATTGGCAATTTTTTCGCTAATATTTTAAATATAATATAAAAGTTCCTTTCTCTCATACTGTGGGATTCAGCCAATCGGCACTGGAGAACTGAGAGCTTGAGAGTGAAACAGCTAAATTCTTGGCAGTACGCTCTTCTGGCTAGAGGGCTCATGCATTGCTACTGCAATTTGGCGGAATTTTTCTAGTTTGGGAGCTGCACTTTGATGTGCTTCTACCATTATTGTGATCACTTGGCCTTCATTTTCTGCATGTTCCTTGGTGTTTTTCAGCCTCTGGTATTTCTTTAGAATCTCACATTCCTTTTTTCCCAATAATCCCGTCTTGTAATATTTATCACTATGCAAGCTACATATTTGATGGCTAGCAGGGCATTTCTCATTAAGCTATGGGATATCAAGGTAATATAAGGTTGCAGTTATACATATATACATGTCTGCTATGTGCCCCATTGGTAGTTCCGCTCTCTCAATCCTAATTATTAACCTTCCTTCTTTCAGTTTATGCTATTCGATCAGTTTTGAAATACGAATGACATCCCAATGACTTCGCTCTAGATTCGTATTAGATGAATTAGAGCGCGTCAATATAACATTTGCTTTTGGCCTATTACTTACTTTCATCCATTCAGATGACTGGTGTTAGCTCCACTCTTAGATTTCTATGCATATTCACTTCTTGTAATCTGATTGAGGGGATTTAGACTTGTGCTGAGTAGTAGCGGCGACAATGCTTCACTTTAATATATGCCGTACTTGATAAGCATTTGCACAGGCTATTTTAACGTGTTGACTTCCAGTGTTGTTTTCCACAGTACCATAGTGTTATTATTGAATGTCCTTACTATTATGTTCGCTTTGTATAGCCCATATATATTTAAGAAATATGTTTAAGAAAGAAATTAGTTATAACAAAATTAATACAATTAATTAGTTATAATTATTAATATAAAATGACAGAAATGTTAGGAAGGAAGATTAAGAAAAGTTAGAATTAGAATTAGAGAATTACCAGAGACTGAAAGAGGAACTAGAAAAGATATGAAAAGTGAAGGCCAATGTAGTCCCAATGATAGTAAGAGCTCTAAGTTAGAGAACTAGCTTCAGATTCTAGGAACAATATTAGGGATAGAAGAGCATTGTACTAGGAATAGAAATAAGATACGCAGAATCCTCGGCTCCAAGACACAGGTGGTGAAAAAAGGATTTTCTTTTTCCTCTAATAAATTTCACCATTGTTGATTAGGCTGGTTAGAAAGGATAAGACGTTTCCAAGCCGTTCGATCAGCTGCCCTACCTTGCGATAATAGAAGTTTCTTTTCTTTTTTCCACAGCTTAAGCCTAAATGTCGCCTTCAAGATGATTAGTCTAGCTCTAGATTGGTCATCCTCGCTTTTGACGGCATTTATCATAATATTTGACTAAGGTTTTGATGTGTAGACTAACGGTGATATTTAATTAGCAATGCTGAGGCTAATCGCTTGCTTATAAAGTTCTGTACAAAACTTCATGATAAATAAAAAAATCTTTCAAAATATTTTTAGAAAATACTTTTAAAATATTACTGATAAAGATGCTAATTAAAATTAGAATTTATTCGAGCACAAATAATTTAGGTTTCTTATCATTGTTTAAAATTAAATTCGTCTCTATATACTAAATATAGTTATTATTCATAGATGAAAACCACAAAAAAATCTAAATTTTTTCTTTTTTTTCTTTTAATTTTAATATCATCAAAATATTAAACAATATCTTCATAAAAAATTGTTTTTCCATCTGATTATCGAAGTATTTTTAATATTGTTAATATTTAATATTGTTAATTTTTAATATTTAATATTGTTAATAATATTTAATATTCTATTACTTTATTATTTTTAATAAAATTTTATCATTTCTAATAAAATTTTTTTAAATTTTTTAAAATTTTTTTATAATTTTTTATTTTTATTTATTAGTATTAATAACATTAACCAATATCTATTTCTATGTAAATATTTCAAATGCTTAATTCGGAGCGACGATGCTGAGGTTCTATTTCCCACAGAAGTAAACCTATCTAGAAATCCAGGTGAAGCTGGCTATTCACCTATATTTCTATCGCCAAGAAACTCCCTGACATATTTGACCAATGTGACAAGCCAGCAGAGCGAGTTTAACCAGTAATGGTGAGGACTCTCAAAAAAAAATACATATTTCGACGAGTATATAATAGTGCCAAATAATATCACATAATATTAATAATTTAAAAATAAATCCCCGAAATCCTACGATATAAAATAAATTAATCAGAATAACATTTTGAGCAATATTAGTAAAACTTTATGAATTAAAAAAGTGAAGCGTTATTTCGACTGAATCAATTAGCGTGGATTCTAGAGCAATCTACGATTAAAAATGAAATCCAAGTCTATTCATCACTCAGTGCTATTGCTTCTATTCAAATACAAACCCCATTACCACTCTGCTCATTAAAATAAAAAATAGTTGTTTTTTTGCAAAATATAGTTATTTTTTACAATATATATATTATTTACGTAATTGTGTGACGGAAGTAATGAGCTTTTAAAAAATTTTAAAAGCTTTTTATTATACTGCGCTCATAAAAAGAAGGAAATATGGAGTGTAAAGTTTGAACATAGGATATTAAGGAAAATTGACGAAGATCAGCTCACTACTACTATATAATATAATATGGATTATAGCTATAGTTGAAATTATCCATGCATGCAAAAGAATCATCCTGAAAAAAAAATAAATTAACGAGAATTAAGTTAGACGAGAAATTAAGATATTGTTATTTCATAAATGCATAACGTCAAAAACAAATGATATGATTGATTGTGCTCGAAGAGCGCTACAACGAGTTGCAAATTATAATTCGCCTGAGGGCACTTACCAATAGATTATAAATTAAATTATATCATAGTCATTATTATTACATATTGGCGAGCTACACGAGTTTACATTTCTTATTTTTAAATTAAGTTATAAATTAGAACTAAATTTAATTAAATAAAATTTTTTTAGAAAAAAAAATTTTGTTAATTTTAATTTTCAATACAATAAATATCGATCGAATGTAATTAAAAATTTTTCTAAAAATTATCATTTTTATTCAATTTAGTTAAGGAAATTATTCTTAAATAGTTTCTAAAAATTTAAGAAATCCTAAGAGTCAAAAATAAAAAAAAATTGACGATGTGACAATGAAGTGAAGTTGGTTATTTAATTTTTCAAATAATTTTAACTTCTAAAAATTCTAATCTCTCGAAATCCTCAAAATTCTAGTTTTTGCCAATATCAATGCAAAAAATTCTTAAATATATAATAAGAAAATCTCAAAGACCGTACATTATAAAATGATTTAGATTTTTAGATTTTTCACTGAGAAAAATCTAAAAATTATTAAAATTTAAATTATTTTATATTATTTTAAATTATTTTTCTTAACGAATTCATTATTTCGAATGATTATTTTGTGCTTAAACTGAAAAATGCAATTAAATTGTATATTAACAATTCGAAAATTCGAGAAGAGATTATTTTTTTATATTTTTACTAATTTAAAGTATTAAAATAGATTAAATTTCATCTTTAAAATTTAAATTTAAAAAAATTTCCTTCTTTTTTTGAATTTTGAAAACAAAAAAAGAGGAAATGGAAATAAATTAGAAAAGAAAATTTCCAAAAAATTAAAATTTAAAAATATGATGAAAGGAGTGAATTCGATACAAAAATTTTCACGACTTCTATAATGATCGCATCGTATTCATATTTCAACTATTTATTTTAATTATAAAAAAAATTTATTATATTTTTTTTTAAAAATGTTCAATTTAATATTTTTAAAATTCGTAAATTTTCTTTTTCTAATAGCATTCCTGTCATTTCTTATTTATTCATTTCTTATTTAACTAATTTCGCTGCTGACGATTCGAATGAGAGACAATAATTATTTAAGAATAGAAAAACAGGTGGATTTTAAAAAATCATCTGGAATTCATTCTAAGTGATAACTCTCATTCTAAAGGAAAACGAATCGAACATATAATTGTTTTCAGTCGAATCGTAATATTTGGCCAAATAGCTAAAATTCATTAATTAAATTTCAGACTTAAAAGAATTTTAAAGTGATTTCTTAACAATTTCCTTTGATTTTCCTTTTTTCTTCAGCATTGTAATTTTTAATTTTACTGGTTTATATGATTGTATTAAATCTAAATATAAAGTGCAAGTAAAAATAGAAATTGTTCTTACTCACCATTCATGGCTATTTTCCTTAGCAGAAATTGGCTATTAATAGAAATTGCCCGTTAGCAAATTTTTCAATGGCAATATTATTTTTTGTCAAAAACTATCGAAACAATTATTTAAATTTCTATTTCTATTTTTTAGCCTAATAAGATTGTTATTTAGATTGTTTGTTCATTTGCAGGAAATTTTTTTTGTTTTTTAAAACTCCTCACTATTACTGGTTAAACTCGCTCTACTGGCTTAAGTAATATGCCAGAGAGTCCCTTGACGATAGAAATAGATGAATCGCCAGCATCACCCGGATTTTTGGGCAGGTTTACTCCCGTGCGAAATCGAACCTCAGCATCGGCGCTTCCAAATGAGCAACAACCCACTAAGCCATTCTATCCTCCACGAAATATTGGAATATTTTTTTATCTTTATTTTGAAAAAAAGTCAATTTTAGAAAATTTGATTAAATTAAAAATTTGAATTATAATTATTTAGATCTATATTTATAGATATTTTAAACGTTTTCATTATATTCATCAGTGGTTAATACAATTTTATATGTATTTGCTTAACGATCAAATACGATTCATTTCTGAGAAAAAATATAAATTTATGTCAAAATTTATCAGTTTTTAATGAGCTTAGGTTTAAGCTTTTAGAATTAAACGCTAAATTTCGTCTAAAGGTGGCTAAAAGATGAAAAGGAAGAAAAAGATGCTGTGATCGCAAACCAAAAAACATAATTAGTACAACTCAAAAATTCAACAAATCAGTCAATTCAACAATTCAGCTCAGTAGCAGCACCAGAAGATTGAAGCCTGATTAACCTTTCGCTCCATAATAAAGTTCCATATACTATTTCCAGTTATGAAACCAAAGGATATTTAATCATTAATACTCCTAACCACAAACTTTTATTACTATAAAAAAATGAAGAAAGAGAAGACTAAATAAGTCACATATATGTTTAACATGGCCAAAATAGCGGTATAGTATGGCTCAGTGGGTTTTTTGCTTAATTGGGAGTGTTGTTCTATTCGTCGCAGGAGAGTCGTCTAACCCTGTCTAAAATCTCGTTCATGCTGACATCTCATCTGTACTTCAATCGTCAAGGGATTCCTTTGCATATTTGTCTAGTGTGATAAGTCAACTGAACGAGTCTAACTAAAATATTAAAATAAAAAATAATGATGAGAACTCTTAAATTCGTGATTGAATAATTTTTGATTCTTATATTTTGATTGATTTTTATATGAAAACAATTAAATTAAGTTTTCTTTTTGTTATCCTAAATAAAGAAAGGAAATGAAACAAAATATTTCATTTGTGAATTTCATGGATAATTTACTGAAAAAAAAAATGAAAAACGCATAAATAGCTAAATAATCCAAAAAGAAGAGGAAACTTATCGATGATTAGATTTTTTCACTTGCAAAGCTCGAAATAAGCCGCAGATTTTCGAATTTTATATTTTCTTAGACGGATTTAGATAAAAATTAAAAAAAAAATAAATGAGGTGATAAAAGTGAGGTGATTGATTATTTCTAATTAGGTTCGATCAGCTGAATATTAAAAAATTTTTTTTGAATTTTTCCGGAATTCATTTATTCAATAATTTACCTTCTTATCATAAAATTTATAAATATATATTAATATTTATTTGTGCAATTTTTGAGAGAAATCGTAAATCACCTGCTTTTATTATATAACTAAAATATTAAAATAAAATGATAAAAATTTATCCGTTTAAAAATTTTAAATATAATCATATTTTTTTAATGATCAATTACTTAAATCATTTTGTTTATTAAAATTATGATATTGATATTATGTTATTATCAATCAGTTGTATGTTATTATCAATCATATTTTTATCAGTTATATCAGTTGTATATAATTTTTCAGCTTATCGCATCAACAACAATAGTTTCTTAAAAATAATTTTTCAAATAATATTGGCGCACAAATCATCATTTGTGATATATGTTATTGCAGTTTTATATGTTACATCTATAATTTTATATTAATATTTTATCGTTTCATTTCAATTAAATTAAACTATATTGAAATAAAAAACAAATTAAAATTTAAAAATTATTGTTATTAAATTATATTCGAATTTAAATTTAAATAACAAATAATAAACTAAATTCTTAATTGATTCGTCAGTGAAATGATCACATTCTTTTAGCCAGTACGATGCGAAAAGATTATTTTTTGAAAATATTGATAATAAAATTTATATCATTCGAAAAGGCTGATAAGATTTTGCTTGGTACATATAAAAATAATTGCGAAGTATGACATCGTATCAGTCTTTAGCAACAATTTTTGCAAAAGAATTAATATCATTAATGAATTAATTGTAATAAATATAATACCTTATTAAAAATCAAAAGGGCTGAAGAAATTTAAGGATGAATATACGGAGAGAATATATGCATACAATTAGGCGAATATTCGAGAATAATTTGAGAATTTATAACACGTGCTAATTATTTTAGGCATTAGAATTTTGTAAAACCCATATTCAATTAATTCATATGCCGTATGTAAGGAGTAGAAATAGAAGCTTATGAGGATTTTATGCCAGTAGGAATAAATCTATCCAAAAAGCCTCGTAATGCTAGCGGTTCACCTATGTCTTCAGTTTTTACTTCATTGAAAATAAGCCTAAAGAAATATGGAAATATCTTTATTAATATTAATGTCTTTATTAATGGAACCATTTTAATATTTATAACTTGGTTGAATTATAGAAATTTATCGATGGTGAAAATTTATTGAAAATTTAGAGCACCAAGCATCTTTGCTTTATTTATTGTAGTTTGGTGCAATATTGCACCATAGGGCTATCTTTTTCGGCTCATCGTTAATTTAATATGATTCTTTATTAAATTTAATTCTTTTTAAATTTGCAAATTTGATATGAATTTGATGTGCGTATATATTTGTGTGTTCAATGTTTTTTCAATGAATCTTACACTTATAATCATACGTCATATGTAGGGAAGTAGAATGGTTCATTGGGGCGAGGTTCTATGCCCAAGAGTAAATCTGTCCAAAAATCCTGGTAATACTGGCGATTCAGCTGTTCTTCTATCGCTAATGGGATTCTTTAGCGATATTTGCTTAGTGCGACTAATTAGTGCAGCGAGTCTAATCAGTAATGATAAGGATTCTTAAAAAAAAAAAATCATATGTAAATTCATCTTTGAAGAGTGAGCACTTACTTTGGGAGTCTGAACTCTTCTTTCTTCTGTACTAGTTTTCTTCATATTTTTCTTATATCGAATAGTATATCTAGTTTAGCTAGTTATTATCAAACTGGCTGAGATTTAAGAATCATTGCTATTACATGCTACTAATTTTTAAAAATTCAGAAGACACAACTAATAGACTCGTAATGCTTGTGTCTTTTGAAATAGTAACCTAAGTTGTTCTCCTCCTTTCTCCTTTTCTTTTTTTCGCCTCTTTTCTCCTTCTTCTATTCTCCTCCTTTTTCCTTTTTTTTATCCATCGTTTGAAGAATTACATAGTTCTTTCCATATGTACGTATAATAAATGATTATTTAGAAGGAAAAAAAATTAGTCAATTAAAAATAATTAGTGCTATTTTGAAATAGCTTTTATGAATTTTTGCATTTCTTGCTTATTTGATTCGTAATTTGGTTAACGAAGAAAAAATTTCTACGAGCGAACGTACGGATGCTGGAATAGTCGAGTGGTTACTGCTGCTTGAGATTATTATTTCTTAATTTTTGCCCACCAGTAGAACTAGAATTGTCATTGTTTTTGAAGATATCATTAATAAAATTGGCACTAATCAGTTGCCCATATTTCTTATTTCCAAGTAAATTTCTGAAAAAAATGGATCACACTAGTATTAGAAAGAGAATCTAAAGTAATAATAATTATGAATCCTTGCTGATCCAATAAATTATTAGAGATGAAATAATAATAAATAATCGAATAATAAAACGATAGGAAATATAAAATTGAAAGGTTAGGCAAGCAGAGGAGTGAAGGGGGGGGGGGGGGGGGGGGGGGGGGGGGGGGGGGAGGGGAGGAGGGAAAACCTAATACGCATTCAATTCCAAATTTATAATACTGCAACATGGATAAGCGACAAATGATAAGCGATAAGTGATAAGTACGTAGAAATTTTTAAGAGAATTGAGTGAATTTTTGATAAAAATATTTTGCATTTTTATCGCCTCAATTTTATTCGATCTCTGTTTGGCAATGTTTATGGAATAAATTCTCGGACATCAGCTCAAATTAAACTTATTTTGAATGACATATACGCTGACGATTAATCGACTTCATATTTTCAATCATTTTATTAAAAATAAAAATTTTTTTCATATTTATCGACTTTTTTCTTATTATAAATTTTTATTCATATTTGCAGTTGATTAATTTACTGATAAATCAATCAATCAATCAATGATATTTGCAATATTAAATGAAAGTTTCGCGGAAGATTTTTTTTGTTATTATCGAAAATTTAATTATGGATTATAAAATCGAAACCAAAAAATTGGATTTGATTCTGCCAAAAATTTGTTTTTCGAATGATCTAAATCGACTTTACTGTTTTAATTTAAAGTTATTGACTCAAAATTTTGTTGAAAATTTATTTGTCGCTAAAATTATGGCAAATATTTGCCAAGTTTTATTTCTATCTTTCGAAATTCTAGCAAACGCTTCGTTGGTTTCTCAGCAAATATTGATGGGTCGTATTAGAATTCGAATAGCTTGGCCATTCAATTCAGATTATAAGAAAGATTCAAATCTAAGACCAGATCCGAGAAATTTGATTCGAATCCAATCAATTTAATTTTGAAAATATGGCAAAAGCTGAGATTTTAAAAACGAAACCCTCACCACCGCTGATTAGACTCGCTTCACTCGACTGGCTCATCGTACTGAGCAAAAAATATGCTAGAGAGTTCCTTGGTGATACAAATCGCTAGCAATATTCGAATTTTTGGACAGACTTTATTCTTGCAGAAAGTAGAGCCTCAATATCGGTGCTTCGAATTGAGCAATAATCTCACTGAGTTATTCTGCTTTCCGGAATTTCGAATTAGCATAAAATTATTACTTTTTAAATCAAATATGAGCATTTTTTATTAAAAAAAATATAAATGATAAGCGATTTCTACTAATTTTTTTTTCCAATTTTTGCAAATTCCACCTACATTAATTTTTTTTTTATCGAAAATAAAATAAGCACGTTAATGTCTAACCTTATCGAACTGAAATTTATCTCATTGAAATACTTCAATTTTTCTTTTTCTTCTTTATTAATTTCCTGTTTTTTCTTGTTTTTTAGAAAAATATCGCTTAAGTTTTGCCCATACTTTTCCTCGTCTAAAAACTTCTTACTTGGATCAATTTTGAGGGTTTTCTTAACTAATAGTGATAAATTCGATTCCAATCACTTAATTGAGATGAACTATTCTTTTACGATTTATTCATTCGCTAAGATGAGAGACGCTTTGATAGCGAATCAATTAAAATATGACAACTATAAGTATATAACAATAGGTTTAATCTCTATTTAAGCGCATGAATCGAGTTGTCAATTGCCTAACCTGTTTCAAAGCAATATACCACTCACTAGCTAGAAATATATCATTATCACTAAATAGATCCATATCATTATCATAAATAGAAGTATAAATATATAATAACAGGCTCCCTCTCTTAATCTTAATCTCTCCCTAAGAGAATCGAATTTTTAATTGCCTAACTAAAAAGCCTAATTGTTTTTTATTATTAAGCAATTTCCGAATTCAATCATTAGAAATGATAATTTTTGTATATTTTGTAATTTTTGTATATTTCGTATTTTTATATATTTTGTAAATTGTAAATTGATCAAATTTTATTGTGAAAATATCATTTTATTCATGTTATTTCAATTTCTTTCAACTGAAATTTTTTTATTCAATCTTTTCTTAATCAACTAAATATTCTTATAATACTTTTAAATTTAAGTTTAACAGAATAATTCAGAAACTTTATAATAACATAAATTTTCTCATAGTGATAATTTTATCAACCGTGAATAAAAATTTTTAAATAAAATTTTATCAACCGTGAATTTTAAGAATAAAAATTTTTTTAAAAAATTTCTTTTCTTCATGCTCTCTAATTTTCTTTAAGGTAATGCTGGCGACTCGCCTGTATCGCCAATGAACTTCCTAGCATATTTGTCCAATGTGACAAGCCAGTGGAGCGAGTTTAACCAGTGATGGTGCGGATTCTTAAAAAAAAATTTTTTTTCTTTAAGGCTTTCATTTTTTTCAATCACTATGATAATTTTTTTTTATTAGAATTTTTTTGCGAATTATAAAAAATAAATAAATAAAATAAATCTAATCAAAAAAAATTCCATAAATAAATGATAATAAAAATTTTTTGACTATAATGTTTTCATTTTAATTTCGTATTTTTATAAATTTATTTTAAGAAATCTTTCCGAGTCGTTGAAGTTTGTACCATTTTAGGCCATTTAATATAATCAGTTCTTTTTTTTTTGCAAATTCAAAGATATATCAATTTGAGAATCAGTTGCTTTTTTTTTATAGGATTAATAGTTAAGTGATAGAACTTATTATTTCGTTGCTTAGCATCCATCCAAAAATCCAATTTTTCTTAAAATATAGAATTTATCCTGAAATGCATACTCTTCATAAGTGGAAAGAATTTCAAATTCGAACTAAACGACCTAAATAAAATGAAAAATAATAACTTTATTTTTTCCAACATAATGGAACACCTAAAATAAAAAAGAAATGTATCGTGAAAATCCAGAAAAAAAAGTGGATTACTGAATTTAATTCTGTTTATATGAATTCACTTGTTTTGGCTATTCAAAATCATAAATTAGATTAATTATGAAATAATAAAGAAGTGATAAAAATAAAGGAAAGGAAAATAAGGCTTCTTTCTTTTATTGAAAAATATAAATCCAGAAAAATCCAGAAAATAAATTTATGTAAATTATACATGAATGCAAAATCTAATCTATGTATAATCGCCATCTTCGAATGAATAATCTATATTTTCATCTATTAATTAGCCTGAAAGCTCACTTATTGTTTGGTATATAATATAAATTCTTCTCAAAATTTCTTCCATTTTGAAAATTTTCTCTTTCTGCAAAAATTATTTAAAATTTGTTGTGTCGAAATATATATATAGGTTTAAGACGAAGATGGAGAGAGGGGGTGGGGGGAGGTGGGAAGAACGAATTTCACATTATTCGATGCTGAGAGACGAAAAATCTGAGCTGAAATAGTGATAAGCCCGCTATTATAGTCAAAACCAGTTAGTGTTGATGACTCAGTTGGTACTATGAAATGATTCCCTCTCCAATTTTTTTCCAACCATGCTAAATAGCTAAATTGAATGATAAGCGATAAACACATCTTTACTATAGGCTTTATTCATAATTATTGAAAATTAGTCGAATGAGCTATTTTTTTAATCGAAAATCATAAAGCTTCAATCAAATATGCATCAAAATTAATAATCATTTTCTCATCCACGAATTAAGATTTTACTAAAAAAAAAAGATAGGATTTTCAGATGAGTGTTTGAATTTTCGAAATTTCTAAAAATCCAATTATTAAGAGATCGCCTTAAAAGAATTACAAATTTTCTTCATCGTTTTTTCTAACATTTCCCCTTATTTAATTATTTCTTTTTAATATTGAATCATTCGTAATTTCCTAGGTCATTTCCAATTATAAATCATCGAAAAGAATAATTTATTATCACATAATCATTCAATTCAATTTATAAGATTCTATAGATTTTAAGAATTTTTAATAAAATTTTTTGCTAAAAAATCTTTAAAAAAAAATTTATGGCAAAATAGGCCAAATTTTTCTCTGCAAATCACTCATTATTTTAATGCTCACCTAGTTTTATTATTATTATTATGAAAAAAATTGTTGTAAGGGAGTTCATTTGATGATAAAAGTATAAATTCACCTCGCTAAAACCTGGATTTTTTATTATAAAATTAATTAACAGACTTGAATTTTAACGTTGGAACGGATAAAATTGAACAACAATAATCTGATATGAATTTATTTTGCATTCGATATCTCATTTCGTGAAAATTATTGCTTTTTTTTTAGGATTATTATTAGGAATCGAATTGCCTATGCACAATCATCATAGAATCCTGTATTGTGCGCCTTTCTTTAAGAGATAAAAAAAATAAAATAAATATTAAAATAATTTTGGACAGAAATATTTTATTCACCTTATTAGTGTGGCGAACATATTTAATTCTAATCGTTCTGTTATAATTCAGAGTTCGAATAAAACTGCGAAAATTATTTGCTCCCTAATTGTTAATAAAGTTTTGCAAGAGAATAAAGTGGCGATAGAATTATAGCTAAGCCTTTAACATAATCGTATTTTTTTCTGCTAGGCTTATTCACAGAGATTAGGCCATGAAGCTTGAGCCAATACTTGGCTTTCCACTACAAATATTGCTGCTATCATCTATTTTAATAATTATTTTGTTAATTATTAAATTATATTTGCATATAAATTATAAATTTATATAAATTAAATTATATAAATTATAAATTAAATTAATTTGAGATCTTTCAATGAGTTAAATCTTTTGCTAGAAAATACTGCATTTAAAATAATTTTTTTGCATAATTTTCTTAAATTTTTTCTTTCAATTAGCAATTCAGCCTAGCATATACATATTTTTTTTTCTTATTTTTTACGCTATTACTTTTCTAAACGAGTACTAAAATTAAACTTTCTATCGTTTTTGATTTGTTTTGTTATTTAGCTAATTTATTTATCGAAATAATTAAAAGAAAAAATATGAAAGAGTTAAGAAATTGAAGGTAAAGCAGTCAAGAAATTTTAATCGAAGATATCAGATAATTTGTCAGATACTTTTCTTCTTCTAACAGTATATTTCATCTATACCGTTGACTGCTTTCTAGGATTCTTTTATCACTCGATTACAAGTGCGAAAATAAAAAAAAGTCAGGAATGTCTCATCTAAAAATTTATTTTTTATTTCTAATTAATAATTTAGAAGTTTTAAATAAAACGCAACATAATGCCATTATCTATGCTTCATTACTTTAAAAATTATATATATATATATACATATATAAATATTGATACTGATTGATAAATAAATATAAATATTATATATACATATTAACAAATATAAATAATGATATAAATTATTCACCTTTTGGCAAAGCTTACTTTATTTGAGGAAATTTGTGAAAAAACATGATCATCCCGAACTCCATTAACAATTTTTGCTGATAGCTCTTGGGGTCAAAGGAAAAATGACAATTCCTGATCGTCGAAGCGATAACAAGTGAACAACAACATTCTGCTATCTTGCCCCTGTATTTAAAAGTATTTACCGAATATTGGTACCTTTTATCAGTAATACTTGTTTTGGATTTACAAAGGTATGCAAAGATGAAAAGAAGCATTCCATGGTTCTCGATTTTATTAAATATATTCTTCTTGGAGATATACGGTTATGCAATTATCACATATTAATTGTTTTTCCGGTTGAGTCTTTTGGAAATAATCGACAATTTATTTATAATTTATAATTTGTAATTTGCTGCAGATAATTTTATGATGATAGTTATAATATTTATATGATTGGTAGGTTATATAAAATTCTCATTGATTAATTGATTATGTGCCATCAAATTATTTTCGACTCCTAGCGACCATATAGATAGGATGATCTGTCCTTGACTTGATCTATCAGTGTTTCATTCATCGCGAACATAATTCATAATTCTATCCAGTTATTTACAATGAATCCTTTTCCAGAAAACTGCATCTTCGAATTTGAGCCTGGTCATTACGGTCTCGAGAGAAAACTTTGGCAGTGTGGATTTGTTTGACGATTCAATAGTTTGTTATTTAAGCTATTAACACAATCCCAATGATCCTCTCCAAAACTAAAGTCCAAAAGCATTAATTTTATTCCTCCTATCATGATCCTGATTTCTTAAAGGACAAGATCCAAATTTGTAGAGAGTAGAGTAGCAAAGGATACCGTGCCTTATAGAATCGTAATCATGGCAGGCGTAGTATCATTTGAACATCGTTTCCCAATGTCTTTGTGACTGCTCTGCGCAGTATTAATCAGTGACGTATTTCTTAGCTATATTTACCTTTATTGTTAATGGGTTAATTCTAAAAAGAAGTTATCGCCAATTCGATGTATTGATTGTCAATTCTAATGCTGATTACCGTTGCCTTTACATTTCTTTTATTTCTCCAAACCATTATTTTGTTTCATCGTTTAATTTTTGAAGTTAAGACTTAAAAACATTTTGTATTCTCTGCTATCAAGATAAAGTTATCAGCTATCAGGATAGGATTATCAGCGTAGCACACAACATTTCAATACCTTTTAATAGATTATTGATATTCCTTGCTCCAATTTTGAAATTATATTCATATTTTTAATTCCTTTATTCGTATTCTTTTAGTTTAAAGTTTAAAAGATAATGAAAGCATGTCGGACTCCGTTCCTTGCGAATCTGAAACCAGTTTATTTTAACATATTCTATTCATACTGTGGTTTCCCTCATCTAAGTCATAAGAACAATCATATATATGTTTCTGGGATATCCATTTTTCTGAAGCATTTCTCAGTTTTTAAACTGAATGAGTAAGTTAAAGCCCCTTTCCTATAATCGATTAAACATATTAAATATATATAACCTGTTTTTGGTGTTTCTTAGGCTTTTTAAGCGTTGGAATTATCCACTATATATTTCCTTCATCTTTTCTAAAACCTGCTCGAATATGTGGTACTTCTTTCTAGATATATTCTGACTATAATCTGCTTTGGATGATCCTATGCATTATTTTGCTTTTATGATAAACACATTCTAATTAAATCCGTATTGGAGTGTTAATTGATCTCATCAAGACATTGTGTTATTCTCCAGATTTGCTGGCATAGCCTGGTTAGGATTCTTTTTTTGTTTTTGCCAAATTTCACTGGGCATTCTATCAGTTTCTACTTAGTTTTTCGAAGTTCTTGTGTGAGTAAGCAATATTATCAGTAATATCTTGGATATTAGCACCCATAACTATTACTTCTTTTCAGTGCATCTCATTTTTTTCCTAATTGGCATTTTTTACAATTCGAAATAGAAATATTTTTCAAAATTTAAAAATATTTTCCTTTTTTTTCCATGTTTAATTCCATCTTCAATATCATTTTACAAAACTTATTGCTTATTGTTTTTTCCTAATGTCTTTCGTCAAAAAATTCATTCATTTTTCTTCAGATTTTTGTCTTTTTTGGCTATAATTTCTCTCTCATCTTAGTTATTTATACTTATTTTGTATGAAAGTCCATCCAGTTTGCCCCCTCGTCACTTTTTCCACTTCTAGTAGTTCGCTTCTCACTCCTCAAAAGCTTTTTTAAATCGTTTCATAATTTCTTTTTTTTTCTATTTAGACGACTTAAGGCTATTCCCGATTTTCTTTTGAAAATATAAGAAAATATTTGCTCAAATTCACATCTTGGAAAAACTTGTCGGCTCCTTTTTTTAGCTTCGCTTAGATCTCAGATGAGCGATTCGCGTTCCATTCCAAAGATAAGCGCATGTTTTTGACGTTATAATTGAACTCTCAATCTCGTTTTAGTGACATTATCAATTTTAAA
This sequence comes from Dracunculus medinensis, assembly GCA_900625125.1. Lineage (NCBI taxonomy): Eukaryota > Metazoa > Nematoda > Chromadorea > Rhabditida > Dracunculidae > Dracunculus > Dracunculus medinensis. The sequence continues at coordinate 89,489 of UYYG01001178.1, forward strand.
TCATCTCAATTTGATATAATTTACTAATAAAATTCACGTAGAGCGTTATTGGCTAAGGAAATAAAAAAATTATCGTAATGATAGAAATTGCTTTTGCTAAATTGCTTTTCTATACGATTTCGATTTTCTAAAAATATACGATTCATACGAATATTTTTTTCACGATTTTATCACTACAATTATTATAAACAAGCAATTATATCTTTTATTAGAGAAATTATCAAATTTTTTTCTTTTTGATATTGAATAAAATCTAATTTTTTTGAACATCTCAAAACAAAACATATTTCTCTCGTATCAATTCTTCTTCTACATTATTGGTCTCACCACTACTGCTTAGGCTGGCTGCAGCGGCTTTAAGGGTAAGACGCTTCCGAGCGGCGCGGTCTGATGCCATCGTCGACAGTAATAGAAGCCATTCCTTTTTCCATCGTCTAAGTCCATATATTGCTGGTCTACCTATATTCAAAATCTTCAAAATCTTTTCTGACCATATAAGTCGGGGTTTTGATTGGCTCACCTTGTTTTTGACACCATCCATCATACACTCTAGCAAGTGACTGAAAAAAAAATTCTTTCGAGTTAATTCATTATATATTATTGAATAAATATTTGTGTATATATTTCTCCATACTGTAATTATTATTGGTCACGTTAGGTGTTGTTCATAAGTTATTTTAGATAATTTGCTATTTGCTATACTGATGGGTGTATGCGTTTGAAAAAAAAAAAACGGATGTAGCTTTAAACTACAAAATTGCCTTCTTAATGAGCTTCGTTCTTTAAAAAACCTCTTAAGCTATTTTCTTTTGATACTGTATCGAATTTCATTGGATCCTTAAATCTTGTGGTCTTCGCTCGTAGGCTGCCCTAATTCCTCAAATTAATTGATTTGAATTAATTGTTTCTTATCATTTTATCAAATCATTTTTTTGCCATAGCCTATAAATTGCGTTTTAAACTCTTTTATTTTAAGGCTAATTTGTAACCACCTATCTTTATTAGGTTCTTTCAACGCGCTACCAGATCTTTTTTTATGTTGGCTTGAAAGCAACAAAATAGATTCAAAAAAGTGTAAAATGAATATAGCGCCTTCTATGGAGGTTTCTATGGAGGTTTTTAACAGGTTCTTTTTTTTACCCGTCACGGTAGACCTTTTCATCAAACTTGCTATGTAAGCTGCCTATCTATTTTTCCAAAAAATTTAATCGTGTCCACTACAGTAGGCTAGAAAGGCGAATCACAAAGTATAAAACTGTAGTAGAGCCAAATAAAATTGATAGATGTCGAGGAAGAATGAAAATTATAATAAAATTGTTGAAGAGATGAATAATAAGCTGTTATTTCATTTTGGCGATTACAGCATCAAAGCTTAATTATGCAATTTGGTGGTTCAATCATGTTTACAACAAAATTTAGAGTTCTAAGGCCAATAGAATAAATAATAAAACATTATGAATAATTTATAATTCTTAAAAAAGATAAAAAAGAAAAAAGTTAAAAAAAAAATTTTATATCAAATTTCTTTCTTTTGGTAATTTCTTTCTTTTGGAAAAAAATGGCAATTTTTATGAAAAATGCGACACTGTTGCAAGATTATATTAAAAATATTTATATTTATGTTTTAAAAATAAATAAAGCATTTCAATAATATTTACCAATTTATTAAATTTATTAATTTTTGCAATTAGTAGTAATTCGTCATTGTTATATTGTTATTTAGGATTTTATGAATCTATAATATAATAAATATCTTGAAATTCGATAAAATTTAGTACCAATGGCCTATTAAAAAGAAAAATGATCACTAAAATTTCAAGCATCTTTTTATCTCTAATTGATGGTCTCTAATTAATAAAATGTGGTTCTTTGAATCGTCGTTTTTATTCTTTTTCAATTCTTTTTTTAGCTTTTAAAAAGTTGGTAGTATAGTGGATCCATCCACTAGTGCTTCTACATCTAATTATCTCTGTGGGTGTCATAGTAACTTGTAGAGTTAGCAAAGTAAAACCATCGAATAGCCGAATTTGAATAATAGCCAAACCAGGCTAATAGCGAATTAAGCCAGAAAAAGGAAAAAGATAAAATTTTATTTAAAATTTGATTTAGAAGGTTGTTTACAATGTATGTACATATATATTTATAAAGGGTGCTTTTCCTTATATTACTTATTTCATGCAAAATTTGACGTTTGTCTTTAGAATTAAAAGTTTAATTGGAAATGATGAAGTTTATTCCACATCCATATCATGAATATTTATATGAATCGCTTTATTTCTTTTGATTCTTTAAATTTTCCTAGAATTTTAATTTCTATTAAATCATTGTACTTCGTAAGGCTTAGCCGCCTTTTCTTTTATATTCGAATATTTTAGTGCTAATTAAAAACGAAGCCAATTTTCTTTTTGCTGAAAGCCTCAGATTTAAATTTTTGTTATTTATTCTTTTTTTTAGGAATTGGCTTTCTTTTGATAATCCTTGATGAGCATCCATTCCGTTTTTTTTCTAATAAACATAAAATCACTTTCAGTTTTATAAAATATAAAATATTTTATAAAATAAAATAAATATAAATAAGAAATAAAAAAATAAATAAGAAATTTAATTTACTCAAAAGGCAAAAAGTTATTGTATTCAATTAGCCAAATAATTTAGATTTAACTTTAGAACTGATTTAGAAGTTCAAATTTTTGATTTTCTTATTTTAAATTTTCTACAGCTATAAAAATAAATCGTGTTTTTGAAAAGTGTTCTAAACAGATACGAAATTTTATAATATGAATGTTAGATTTTAAAAATGTTTAATCCTTTCGATAAAAAGAGAAATTTTCGAAATAATACGATTGAAATCTTTTTCGTTTTTTATTAAACTTGTCAATTTATCATTTGAAATCCCTTTTTTTTCAAAAATTTTTCAATTCTAAACAACTATGAAATTATAAAAATGCGGAATTAAATGGCATACAAACTTTTAACAGTTAAATAGCGCAAAATGCATTATCATTTAAAATTTTCGAAAGAATATTTCAAAAAGTTTCTGGAAAAGGAAATAAAACCCGAAAGGATCTTATTTTTCAAACATGGTTTTTACAAAAATATATTCATAAGCATTTAAATAAGCGTTTTGGATATTTTATGTAAATGATTTTTAAATATTTTCAAAAAACCAATAAACAATTTTTTTCTTTTTTCTTGCCTTGAAAAAATTTTTTTATTAAAATCGGTCCTTGTAAAATACTGCGGAAAATAAGGATCTAATATTTACAAAAAATATATGATAAATATTATCACACCTATCAAACATTAAATAAATTCACTGATCATTTTATGAAAGAGAATAGTTTTAATCATAGTCTCAGCGATAATATTATCAATTCCTTATTAACGTCACTGATTTGGTTTATTTGATAAAAGAAATACGTGTGATATAAATAGAACTTCCATGAGACTTCTTGAAAAATTTAAATTGTATTTCTTATTTGCTGTCTTATTTGCTGTAAAATGCCAACAATAGTATTCTAATGTTCGAAAATAAATTTTTTTTTTAGTGTGAATAAAATCAAAATGTTCATGATATTTGTCGATTTTGCTTCAGTGGTGCAAAGATTAATGGTGAGTAAATTTTGTAAAAAAAATTTTGTTGAACTGCTATCAGCTTGGTCGTTGAATAGGAAAAAAAAATTTGGAAATTTGGGAAAAACTACCTTATCTATTATCACTTTTCTATTATATTTTATTATCTTTTTTATATTCTAGTATCACTTTTCCGCAATTTTTTCTAAGAATTTAAGAATTTTAAAATTCAATTTAATTAAATTCTAATTAATAATATATAAAATTATAATTATATATTATTATTATATTATCTAAAATTATATATTATATATTATTATTTTCTTAGAGAAAAAAAGTATTTTTTTTGAATTTTTTCTTTTTTAATTAATATTTTACGAGGGCTACGAATGAAATTTATACTTGCTTTTAGCGATTTTCTTAAAGGCCATATTGTTGCGAGATTTATGGCAGATTTAGGTTTTCACAAATTCTTGGAATTTTTATCAAGTTTCTCATTAATTCTCATAAATTCTTCATGATAGATCGAAATGCACATGAAATTTGCTTTGCTCACTACTTTATTTTTTATTGCAGATTACACAAGCAGCACAACGTATTAAGCGTTCAACAGTGCTTTTGAAATTATCCTAAATTTCCAGAAAAATATTCTTGAAAAATAATATTTTGAGTTCCATTAGAAGATGGCACAAAAAGAAGTCTAATAATGTAGTGGTTAAGATGGGCAATTAATATGGGATCTAACAATGTACTCGAATCGTAGCCAATCTTACCTTTCCGATGAGGATGATTGAGTGAAACCATCTGGGCTTATCTACTTAACTTCAGTCTCCCAGTCCTCTGGTAGAGGGTCATATAAATTCTTCTTTTTCTTCTAATAGCTCCGCTCTCACCATTACTGGTTAGGCTGGTTCCGCTGGCTAGAAGAGTAAGACATCTCCAAGCTCCCCGGTCCGACGCCATCGCTAATAATAATAGAAGACATTAAAAAAAAGAGGGTCACAAAAATTATTGAACTTGATTAATGAACGAAATTTCTAAAATTATAAATAAATAACTAATAGTAATATATTTTTATTTCATTAAAATTATGCAATGTTATGAAAATAAAAAATTCCCTCGAATGAAAAATCTCATGAATTATTACAAGCAATTTAGATTTAGATCATCCGTATCTTATGGTAAAATGTAATGGAGAGTACACAACCGCTCTCAGTCCATATTTCCGAAGAAAGATATAAACCAACAGCATCAAATGATAATGATTACGGTATTGGATATCCTGAAAATAATTATGGTTATAGTTCAGCGCAAATTAGTTATATTATCGAAAGTGCAATTTATGCACTTGCTATGATTCTTGGCTTCGGTGCATGTGTCTATACAGCGAGAAGGTAAAATTTATATGCAAATACAAAAAAATTAGCAAAAAAATTAGTGGAAAAATTATGATAATGAGTCTCTGGTTGCTCTATCAATGATAATGCATGAACCAAGAACAATAGGTTGTTCTGGCTCACTGGTTGTTGGGATGTGAGCTTTTCCACTACGGATTCATATAAGCCTTTAAAGCAACCTGAACTATAAATTTATCAGCGTAATTACTATCAGCGTAATTTTAATTTGCACTAATTGTGATGATTAAGATTTCATTCAAAATGCCGGAGGCATGTCGTCTTAGCTGCGAGATTGATGAGATTTAAAATCAGCCTTACGGTAGCTGATTTAATTGTCCTATTCGTTTATGCACCAACACAAATAATTTGGATCGGCACATACAATGTAAGAAATTTTTAGAATTTTTTTTATAAATATTTTATGAACAATAAAGTAAAATTTGTGGAAATTATTTTAAATTAACGATCGACATTGAATGAAAAAACAATGATTCAACTTTGATTCCCTTAATATTTATCTGCCCTATCCCAATGTAGAGTACCAAATTGGCTCAGATATCACTCGACGGATTAACAAAGTCCATCTCAAAGACCGGGAGCTGACCGAGAACTGAGAGCTGAGGGACCAGGTCTATAATTTTTTCTTTCGTTTTACGAATTTTTTTGCTAAATTTTTCTCTTTTCTAGTGGTATGGTGGTGATATATTGTGTCGAACAACAAAATTTATTAATACATTTTCTCTTCATTTAACGGCAAATATGCAAGTATTAATAGCGGCTGATAGATTATATATCACTGCACATTTGCGTACTGTTCATCAGGTAGATTTTTGGCCGAAAATTTGTTTTTTGACGGTTTTTTGATAGAAATATTTGGCTTAGAAAATCGTTATTTGTAAATTGCTAAAAATTAAAACTATTCACTAAAATTGAATTAGAATTTTAGGAAATTAATCATTTTAACGCCAAAAATAATAAATTTTTCGAAGATCTTTTTGAGCGATTTATAGTAGTTTTTTTTCTTTTTACTTTCCCTCACTTTCACTGGTTAGACTCGCTTCACTGGCTTATCGCACCAGATAAATATATCAGACAGTCCCTTGGAGATAGAAATAGAATTGAATTGCCAGTATTACCACGATATTTAGACAGGTTTGCTCCTGTGGGCAAAAACTTCAACCCAGTAAGCCATTCTACTCTCCTACATATAACGTATGATATAAGTATAATATTCATTAAAAAACATTAGAAATGAAGGTGGCCAAGTAGTACTCATTTTCTTCAATGTAGCGATACTAACCCGGCCCTGTGACGTTGGAACTTTTTTTTTTTTTAATAGACCATTACTGGTTAAACTTGCTCCGATGGCTTATCGCATTGGACAAATATGCTAGAGAGTCCCTTATGATAGAAGTGCATGTGAGTCGCCATCATCATCCGGAATTCAACAAGTCTACTCCTATGAGGAACAGAACCTCAGCATTGGCTCTCCGAGTTAAGCAATCCACTGAACCATTTAATGCACCTCTGTTCGTTTTTGTTCGTTAAGTAATATGGCGACGGAGTGGTGCGTTAGTGGATTCGAACCCAAACCTCGATTCTCGGTAGCAGTTATCTTGGCAATGATTTAGTAATATAGTAATAACATAGTAATATAGTAATAATATAGTAATAACTCCAATATTTAATTTGAATTCGTAATTCAGAAATCTCGTTTCGCTGCAAGTCGTATAATTGCCTTAGCCTGGTTATTGGCGTTTACTTGTGCTTTCCCACAACTTTTAGTATTCCATGTTTATTTTTTACCTAATGGCAAGCCACAATGCGTTTCTATATGGTAATTTTTTTCAGTTTTAGTCGTTCTAGAAATTTAATTTTTATTTTATAAATAAATATTTTTATTTTATAAATAAATAAAATATAAATTGAATACAATATAAATGTAAAAAATTCATGAATGAAAATTAAAATTTCATTGAATTAATGTTTGAAAAAAAAAGAGAATTTCAATGTTATAATTTAATTGTGATTCCATTTTCATGTGATTTTTGGTTATTGCAAAAGGGAACCATAGGAATACGAAATGTGACAAGTTTTTTTTTTTCAGGACTGTTATAAGATTTCAAGAATTACTGAATCAGGAATCAGCTGAGATGTATAACGAATCTAATGGTGGAATCAATTTAACGAAAATATATAATTCACAAGATATGATAATCACTCATGAATTTGTTTCGGAATATAGTGAAAAACTTAAATTCCTAGAACATGGTTCATTTTTTTATTATTGAATTTAAAGTTCCACCTTTGCAACCAGTGGAGCTAGCTTAACCCATTAATGGTATGAGCTGCTAGAAGATGATATCTTAGAAAAAACAAAAAAAATAAAAAGATCGATTCAGATCACTCAATGATTAAATGATTAATAGAATTTTCATAAATAAGTTTTCGCAAAGCACTTATTTTTAAAGAAAATATCATTTTTTCTTATCAAAATAAAAAACTTCTAACTGATAAGAAAAATTTAAATCTTTCGATTTAATTTTCAATCTTTCATTTCGTTGCTCTCTCTTTTTTTTTCATTGAACCGATTTATTTTAACAAAACTAGAAAAATAAAGAATAAATCGTTTAAAATCAATTTATTTTCAGCGTATAATGTACTTCATTTATTTTCGATTTATATTTTACCATATTGGATAGAATTATTTTGCTATGCAGCGATACTCATCTTAATGAAACGTTTTCATGCAGATATTCATAAAAAACCAAAAAAAATTAGCAAATGGTTCATTCTTTTATATAAAAAATAAAATAATATAAAAAATATTAATATAAAAAAATATAACATAATAATATAATGATATAAACAAATAATATAAAAAAATAAAATAAAATAATGCATTTCGTTTAGCCAGAGAAATTTTTATTATTTATCTACATTATAACAATTATTCTTAAACTATTTTTACCAATAATTTAATCAATTTTTATTAATCATTTGAATTATTTTTGATTAATTTAAAAATTATTAGTGATTAAATTTTAAAATTTATACTTATTTCATCATAGTAAATGATTGTGATTAAAATTAAAATATTAATATATATATATATAATAAAAAATTAAAATATTAGCTCATAAATTTGTTTTTTATCGTTTTTTTATTTGATTCTTTTAAAAAATCGCTAACATAAATTATTATATATATATATATATATTTAATTTAATAAAGATTTCGATTTAAAATTGACATTTCCAATTCTCCTGGATTCTAATTAAAATCATCTTCCTAAATCACTTCTCAATTATCTTTTAGAGAGAAAAAATTGAGATGGTCTGATTAAATGGTGAATTAATGGTGAATTAACATTTCTCATTTAAAAGATAAAATCTCGTTAAAATACAAAGAAATTTTTCCAAAATATCAATAAAAAGTTGTAATTTATAGTCATTTCAATGTCTCATAAATTCGATCATTTTTGTTAAATTCGATTAAACTATTCCAATTTTAAATTCTATTTTTTTAATAAATCATCAAACGGTGAAATTAAAAAATATGATAAAAATGAGCAAACATATAGATACTTAAAAAAAGTATTTTAAATGTTTAAAATGAAATTCTAATTAGAATTGTTTAAGGAAAATAAATCGATTTTTCTGGAATTCACCTTCACGTCCATCATCTAATGTTCCTTTGAATAACTATAAAAGTTTTAAAGGAAGGAAAGCGAGGAGTAGAGGTTGGCTTTTTTTTGATTCCATGCGCAAATGCAGTATCAGTTCAAAATAACTACAGTACCATATATTTGGTTAAAATCTCTTCTTCTAGCCATTCATGGTTCCATTGGCTTTTCCAATATAAGGTAGCGGATTTCAGTAACCTACAAGATTCTGATATTAAGCGACGAATCATTTAGCCATTAATTTTGGGATTTAAATTTGATGCCAAATTTAAAATTTACTTGAGGCGTAAAAAAAAGAGTGAGCATAGTATGATTTGAATGGATTCGAAAAGGGAACCTCAAAACCTACTTTTTCATTTCGTAAACCTACTTTTCTTTTCAATTAGCTGTATTTTATCCCTCATAAAACGGTGGTCGCAAAATATTTCTTCCTACGCCCTAGGCAATCCATAAAAATTTATGAATACGCAGTGCAATATAATTTAAAATATTTTTTAAAATTTTCGATGCATATTCATTTCTAAAAGAATGTAATAATCTGCATAAAATAATAATCAAATATTTTGAAAATATTTTGCCTCTATCCAAATAAAACATTAATTCGAATTAGGCACCTAAGCACCATTTGAGAATCACCATGGATTCTAACCAACCTTCCTTAAAGTCAGTTTGGTAAGTTAGTTTATTTGATCTACTATAGAGCTTTTTAATTTAATATATATATTTTATCTTTAATCATTTCTCAATTTTAGGTTTATTTTTTTCAGATACGATTACGGTACTTTGCCCATCAGAAATCAATTTAATGCAAAAAACTGCATCTGAAATCTTCGAAAGGCATAGATATCAATCCGCGCCATGTGTCAGCAATAATATAAATGATTTTAATAGTGATGTACGAGGATCGAAGGTTGCATGGAGAAATACTGTGGCGTTGGCGAGACGAAAAACCCGTCGAAAAGTAGTTTTGTAGTTCATTTCTTAGAAATAATTAATTTTTAAGCAAATCAATTTCGCATCATTTCAGCTCCACTAAGTTTCATTGCTTGCTAGAGTCGCCAGAGATTACTTGTAAATAAGAGTTGGGTCCTCAGGATCACCTGAACTTCACTTCTCTAATTAAGGAAAACGAGTCGAATCTATGACGATTTGATTTTAGTAAAAGCTTTTTCCCTTTTTTTTCATATATTTCAATTAAACCAAATTTTTCCGTGTTGAAACCATCGGTTCATTGTTATATAACTATAACTATAATTGTCATTCTCTGATAAAAATTTCTCATCGTAGCCAATGATCGCCAGATTTTATATTTATTATTAGATTTGATATTTACTCAATTATTATTTTTTATATTTTATTTGGTCTTATCATAGCCAAGAATACAGCCGAGTTAGAAATGATGCGCGGTAATCAGCTTATCATCTAAAATCATGAAAGCCATAGTATTCGATCGTGATAAATAAAGATGCTTGCAGGCATTTTTGATGTTGACATTGAATATGATTTTTTGGACACCATATTGTGCGATGGGCCTTCTTAGTACAGTAATGGTTTTCGATCATTCAGGTTATGATTTTGTCAATGCTCTTGTTGTATTAAATGCTGTATCAAATTTATTACTGTGATACTTTCTTTATATTTTATGGATTTCTGCTTTGCTTTTTTTCTTTTTGAGAGCACTCATCATTGGTGATTAGATTCGCTCCTCTTGTACTAGCCAGAGAGTTTTCTCTAGCGACAGAAAAACAGGTGAACCGCAAGTATCACCCGAAATTTCTCAGATTATATTGATGGTTGTTTCTTTTTATAAGAACAAAGGATATCGTAAAAACTCGAATACTGCCAATTAATAATTCATTTTGCAAAATCTTCGGAATAAATTTCTAATATAAATATTGTATTAGAACATAGAAAAGAAATATTTCAACAAGGATTTGAAAAAAATTTGTATGAAAAACAATTCAATTTTTTTTCGATCTGATTATATTAGTTAATTATATGAGTATTAGTATTTATTAGTATTTAGCTAGAAATGTTAAAAATTCTTTGATTTTTTTTTGTTTCAATAAATTGTAAAATTTTCACCACTTCTGGTTTTTTTTTCGTTGAAAATAATTAATTCCATTTTAATTGAGAATTTCTAAATGCAAAATTTTAAAATCCATTTCATCGTCTTAAAATAAATTCGATTATTTATTATTCGTTTTAAATTTATATTGAAATAAGAATAAAAAATTTTTTTTATTCACTATTATCCATTTCTAAGAAAAAAACTGATTAAAAGATTTTTTTAGTTGAATGAAATAGAAATGAAAGAAGATTGATAAATTATCTCTTCTAATAAATGCCACATTAATTGAGGATTCGTTGATTTATTCGAAGAGAGATTTACGAATTGATAAAATTGAAAATTGATTTGAAAATTTTGAAAATATTTATTTATTTCATAAATATTTTCGACATAAATTTAATTTAATTTATAGTTATAAAATTTAAATATTTCCATTTCGAATATTTTCATCATTTATTCTTTTTTAAATATATTTCAAAAGAGAACGAACAAATTACTTGGGAAAAGCTAAATTGTCCACTTTTCTTGTTTTAATGTTGCGATAATATTTCCTTAAAAGTAACAAATATTAAACTTTTAAAATATGCGATTCTTGCATTGCAAAAATTTATTTAGCCTTATTTTTTTTAATATTTGAAAATCTTATAAATTCGAAATTTTACTTGCAAAACCAAATATATAAATAATGAAGCAATCATAGCAATCGAAATAATTTTATTAATATAGGTTTAAATTATCAAACGATCTTTGTTTCGAAATTATTTAGAAATTTGAAAAATGGATTCCGATTGGAGATTAAGAAATATATTGAGATCGAACTTGCCTTACTCATTAAACTTCAGCAGTAATAGGAGATGGCAAATTCACATCAAGAGAAGTTTGATATTTTATCTCTTTTATTGATAAGGTAGGCGTATTTGATGGAGTTGAATCCATAGAATCACAAACAGCCATATTATCGAAAAAAGTATGTTTTCTGCTAAACAAATAACAAACAAAAATCGAAATTACAGCTAGCGCTTGTGAAGACGCACTGCTTAAATGGAAATTTTGACGGAATAATTTATTATCATAAACCACACAATTTCCATAATCATCGGGACAACGACTATGCCAAAGCATGCAAGTTGAATCGAGAATATAACCAAAAATTATTGGAGCCGGTATGAATCCTGAATTAAAAGAGAACGAATCAACAATCAACTGCGAATTACTATCCAAAAAAATATTTTCAACGAATTGAATAAGCAAAGCTTGAATAATTAAAAGGTTATGGAATCAGTAAATCCGAAATCAGCATTTTCCAGTCATATAGTCTAGAATACTAGGAAAAAACCAAATGATTTACGATTATTTCAAATAAAAGATCCTATCACTTAATCATTACAATTTTGAATTTGAAAAAAAAATGACTAATAAAATTTATTTAAGGCAAAGGTAAATTTGGCTGGGTCTAGTGGTCTAGTGGTTATTAGCAGGAGAATTCCTCGCCGCCTAGGTTAAAAGATGAATTCCCAGCACCATAGTAATTCTTTTTAATGACATATTCACTCCTCAATAGATAGAAACTTATAATAACTTAGCCGAAGTCGAAGCTATAACACTTGACTACCTATTTTCAAAATCCACGTTATAATTTATAAAATTTATAATTTACCAAAGTTAAAAACTTAGCATATATTATATCATATAACTTATCACAGTTCGACTTACCCAACAGATTCGTAAAGCAAGATGCAATACTCAAAGCCATTACTTTTTGATAATCAAATACAGATCTGAAAAAAAAAAAATTTCCCATTCATTAACTGCATCTATGGGTATCGTTGAGATATTTTATTTTCTTTGGACATGTACTTTAATTTTATTTCTCTTTTTATTTTTATTTATTTTTATTAATTTTTAAATAAATTTAAATATTAATGAAATTCTTCAACAATTAAGTATGGCTTTTTATCATTTTTTTCCAGAATAAATGAGCATGTAACTCATTTAAAAAAAAAAAAACGTGAAATAGTAATTTTGACGAAATAGTAATAGTAATTGAAATAGTAAATTTCAATAAATATATAGTAAACATGAAGTAATGAACCTCAAAATGATCATTATTGTCGTCATGAAAAATAAATTTCCAAAAAACATGCCAATAAAGACTACTATAATATATATAAAAATCTGTTCACATTTTTCGAGATATAATCCATTCTCAACAGCTTCATCAAATGCGCAACTACACTGATCCCACTAAATTTAAGATTATTCTATTCTTTTTGTTAAAATAAAGCAAATGAAAAAAAAATGAGAAAAAACATAAAAATAAAATTATGAAGCAAATTTCAAAAATTATTTTTACTCAATTATAATATTATTTTTACTCAAAAATAATTTTTTCAAACAATTCCTCATTTTGTAAAAAAAAAAGTGAACTCACTCTTTTTAAATCATCATTAAAGATTCGACAACCGGCGTGACAAGGTGAGAAGAAATTAAGATTGCCGTAATGGACAGGATTGAAATGATGAACATTATAGCAATGACATTCGAAATTGCATTCTGATATATCGCGAAATTCATATCTGAAAATTAGAAGCAATCATAAAATAAAATACATTCTTGGATAGATTTGATCTTCTTGAAGACAGAATTGAAGATCTTCGAATTGAACCCCTGAAAATATGAGATTCAAACGAACAAGTAAGCCTTTTCTTTGGTTCATACTCTTTTTTTAATAACATCTATTTCAGGTTCGGTTTATTACAATGACTAAGATATCCCATTTGTGAATTGAGATAGGTAGGATATGTGAGTCATCCGGATTAAAGTGCTAAAAAATAAAGAGCGGAAGTGAAGCTTATGATAATTGCCTGAAGCTAATATACAACCAGGATGGTAAAACATTATCTGATAAGATTTCGATAAAAAATTTCAATGAGATACATGGATTCATAAAGAAATATTATTATGTAAATGAAAATACATTCGTCGTGTTTATATTTATAAAAATATATTAAAATATTTTTAAAATATAGAATAAAAATATTTTCAAAATATAAAATATAAAATATTTCAAAATATAAAATAAAATAATATTTTTAAAATATGAAATAAAAAAATGTTTAAAGCCAATAAATATAAAAAATCTAGAAAAATCTATGGAATCGAATCAGAATTCTGCTAGCGTTTCTAATTTTAGCAAAAATTACTGGTTCAGTGCTAGTTGGGATAATTATAACATGCAGTATGGTTGAAAATTTTGGCCAAGGAGTCATCTAGAAGCATCACCAGGGTTTTTTAAATGTTTGCTACTGCCGGGGATAGCAGCCGAACTCTTGCTTTTCAGTACGATGACCTAAACCATTATCCAATCTTCTATTCTGCCTCTCTTCAATTAATTAATAAATAAAATGAAAAGAATCAAATAAAAAAATTGAACGTAAATGGTACCGAAGCCCCAAAAAAGATCAACCGAAGGTTTTGAAAAATGAGAGGCAATAATAATTAATTAATAATTATTGCATTAATTTCTCTTAATTAACAGCGAAAAGATGTAGTAAATATCGATGTGAACGACAAAAACTTGAATGTCGACATGAATTTATGGCATAGCGACATTCACGAATGAAGCAATTATATATTCCATTCAGTAAATGCAACCAAAAGAATACTCGATATCCATTAATAATTAAACTTAAAAATACTTGGTAACACTTGCAACAAGTGTACCAAAGTAATTTTTCAGTAAAACAAGAAAACAGAAAAAACATGAATTATCAGTGGTTACAAAAATTAGAATTATTCCTACACTGTAGCGGAATGCTACTCCAGAAATATGGCACGCTTAAAAGAAAGTCTTATGGCCTAGGTCCTTAAGTCCAGTACGAAACATTATTAAAATGTTTAATTCTGTCCTTGATAAAACCTTCGGATTTTTTGATCGAAGAATAAAACTTGTTCTTCGGTATATTTTCCCCAAAATACAAATAATTAATATGTGAATTTTCAGGAAATAATCAACCTTCTATTGGCCAAAACCAAATCTTTTAACTCAGGTTCATTACATCCAATAGTCATTCCAAACAGATATGTTGCAAAAATAATAGACCAACTTGCCAAAAGGCATAAAATTGCTTTAGATGCTTTCAAATCGAATTTCGTTAATAAATAGCCACCTAGGGCTGTACTAGCTGCAATACTACCAATGGATATTAGGCCTGAAAAAAAAATTATATAAAAATAAATAAGTAATTTATACGAAATTAATAAAAATTCAGGAGGAAAAATTATTTGCAAAAAAAAACACCAAGTGGAGAAAATCGCCTCTGCGCAAAATTTAAATAATTAAAATTAAAATTAATTTTAGGAAGCAATATTTTGCCTACAACCATCTATACGACATTCTATTAGTTTTCAAGTATTTTAGCGGCGAAATTCGGCTCAGGAGAACCCAAAAATTACCGTGCGATTATTAGTGGATAATATAAAACGCGTAAAATAAATATTTTGAGATTGTCAAAAAAGGGATCCTTAGATTCCGTTTTGAGAATTATTATTATTCCAACTGGAAATTTTGAGATAAAATAAAAAATTACTGTATTAAGCAGTATAGTGGCTGAAAAAAGCCTAGCATCTGGGAATAGCAAAGAAATTAGAGGATCTGATTATACTGTGAATTTTTTAGTAAATTACGTAACTCATAATTGCATTATTTGACTCATTTCTAATGAATCATTATCATGAATTATTAACCAACTTAAGACTAATTGTTCTATGCCTGCTGGATATGAGGATCAGTTTTCTAAAGATTATATAGTTTAAAGGAGGAGTTCGTTAAAGATTTTTAAATATATGACTTATTTGTATATCTTCTTAGTATAGATAATATGTTCTTTTATTTTGCCTTGGACTACTTGAAGTTTTGCTGGCATAAAGAAAGATAATTTCAAAACAATCCAGCTTACGTATTATTTTTTCCATATTCTTGAAATACTTTTGGAGTTTTTATATGTACTTTAGATAACCTTTCTATTTATTTATCCTTGTCATTTCTAAGGCAAAAGCATTTCATAGGTAAATTTGTTGATGAGCAATCTATTTGTGTATTATGGGCCTATTATGGCCCGAATTTGTAGCATTTCAAATCCTTCTAGGTCTCAATCCAGCCTCGACCATAACACCTTGGCATATCGCTGCCGCTAATTTTAAGCAGCATGGATTTATCTGTCGCTGGCATAAATAAATTTGTTATCAAAAATTAAAAATGAAATCAGGGAGTGCTGAAGAAACATTTGACCTTTCAGCGAAGTGATATTAAACGATTTCCAAACCAGAAATATATATAATGTGAAGGAAATCAACCTGCATACATATCGGCTGCGGATGAACTTTGTGCAAATTGCGTTTCAATATATTTTGGAAGATATGTAGTATAGCCGCCTGTCAAATAAGATCCAAACATCCAACCAATAACCATCGATAAAAAAACTGGATTTCTCAATAATTCAATAGTCATACTACAAAAATCTATAAATAATTATAATGTATTTATATTTAAGATCGATAAGAATTTAATTTTTTCAAATAATATCAATATGAAAAAAATTTTATTTAAATAAATTTTTTACGCAAATAGAATTGCAATAAATTTTGTGGTCGAATGAAATCAGTTTTTTCGGAATTTCGATCAATTTCACGAAGATTTTCGTTTTCATGAGCGTCTTGGTCATCGAATTCTTTACTCCTGAACTATAAAAATAAAAAAATAATTATATTTGAGTAAAATTTTGATGGAAAGTATGACTGCTTAAAGTTTGGTTAAGATTTTGGTTAAGATGAATTTCAAATGCGAATAATTAGCTTACCTTAGATGATTGAGTTCTATAGGATCTGTTTTTCCATATAAATTATCGAATGATTTAGGGAAAAAAAAGATAGGAATAGCACCAAACAAATATAAAACACCACAAACGAGAAAACCCAACCACCAAGCACCAATCCATTCATCATCATATATATTAAGATTCGCAGGTGCTAAAAAAAAAAATTCAATAACTACCAATTGCTGTATTAGAAATTTAGCGTTAACAAGGAAATTAAATCAGTTTTGCCGATCAAAAAACCACAAATAAAGATGATAGGCTAGTGAAAATTGGCTTAAAGACAAGAATTTGACCTACGACAGGAGTAGTAAATTGTTTTTATTGAAAAATAGTAGTAGCTCTGGTTTATTCATTTGGCCAAACGACGATTAGCAAAAATTTCTAACTATAATAACCTATGGAGATAAAAATAAACTTAATTAAGAATGGGGAGAAATTGCTATTTACATAAATAAATAAAGACCTTCAAAAACAGTAGCATACAGCCTCGTTACTCCAGCACTTAAAGCAAATCCAAAAGCAGGACCAAAAGCATACATGCTTGATAAGAGACCTAAAAATTAAGATTGAATGAAATATTTTCAAATATTTTCAATGGGGACTGTAAACTAGCTGCAAATACCTAATAAAAATCTTGTCTTGTCAGAAAATTAGATTTCTGCTGATCAACCTTTTAAAAATAAACTTATATAAAATTACATGAATTATTTTCTGAGATTATTTGAATGACTTTCGAATTTTTTTTAAAATTTTGAGATTTTTATTATTCTTTGTTCGTATAAAGTGTTTTAACAAATTGTCCTCCACTTTCTTATAGCTCAGTAAATTAAATAATAAACTGTAAAAATACGGCAATTAAAAGAATTAAAAATCTAATTATCTATCTATAATCTAATATGATAATAAATAATTAAAATCTAACTAACCAAGATAAAATGGAGACATTGTTTTATCAAACAAATTATCATCAATATAAACATATGCCACAGTATTAAAGGGAGCTGCAGCAATTCCAGCCAGAAGTTGTCCAACAGCCAAGACTAAATACGCTTCCAAATGTTCTTTTTTTTCTTCTTCACATAGCTCGATTAAACCACTGAATGAACGACTTGGATCGCAGACATTATTGAGGATATAAACTTGCTGAAAAAAACTAGTGGTTTTTTTGAGGTATTGCCGACCCACTCAGATTAACATTTTTAACGATAATAACTTTTCTTCGCATATAATAAAAATGAACTAACCATTAAAGAAATATTAAGTGGTACTAAGGACTTACCTGCATTTCTAAGCGCCCTAGCAAAACTTTTACTTTTCCCATATTTAATAACCACAGGTATTAGTTTAACAAAATTTCTTTTTATGATCCCTTATTATCAAATTAATAATTTAATTTCATATAAAAATACCAATACGCCTAAAGCTCATTTTTATTAATGAATAAAATAATTATTGTTTTAAGATTTCTTTAAGGAAAGAATAAAAAAAATTTGAGTAAAGAACCTTATCTTGTATAAGCGATTTTTGATCATTCGCAACAGGTCCAAATATGAATGCAGGTAGAATTAATAAAAACATCGATAAAGCACTGAATAAAACACCTGAAATTATCATACCTGACTATCAGGATAGTACCACTTCTCAAGAAAATCACTTGAAGAATATATATGCATATATATGCCAATTTTCCACCTATATCTGTTTCATTTCTAATAAAATTGAATTCAGGATAAATTTTAAAAAAATTAAAATAAAATTAGAACAAAATAAAAAAAGATTTTTAAAAAATTTCGAAATAATTTTGAGAAGTTTATCTTACCAAATGCTGTAATTCTTGCCTGATTTTTACTCATTGCCATAAAGCCAATTATCATAACTGCAAGTGTATGACCAATATCATAAATTGATAGCAATAAGCCCGATTTCTTACTGGGTATACTGAATCGCTTTTCCAGATTCGTAAGTATTCCAACTGTATATCCCAAATAAGTGCCCTATAAAATTAATAATTTTCATCTAAAATAAAAATAATAATAAATAAAATATAAAGTAAATAAAAATAAATAATAAAAAAATAAAAAAAAAGATTAAAATAAAAATTTTCCGAATATACTTCCAAAAGCATACAACATTACCGGTTAGACCCGCTCAGCTAGCTAGCTTGTCGCACTGAACAAATATGCCAGAGAGTCCCTTGGTGATAGAAGAACAAGTGAGTCGCCGGCATCACCCGGATTTTTCCACTAGTTTACTAGTTTTCGACTAGAGGAGTAGAAGAAGCTCGGCATTGGCGCTCCGAATTGAGCAACAACCCACTGAGCCATTCTGCTCTCTTTTCTTTTTGTTTTTCTCCGACGGAGAGTGGTGGCCTCGAACTCAAACCTCGACTGAGGAGCCATCTTTTCTCCTTATTACGGGTATTATTGACAATCAGTTATGCGATGTCGATTTTTGTTATAACTTCTCTTCGGAATAAATCTACCATTAAAAGTGGAATATTTGCAATGTGCCGTCTAAAATTAGCCCAGCCAAGCCAAGCCAAGCCGGATGTGGCAAAATATGGCATATGGCATAGAAGAAAATTTCTTCTTCTAAGAATTCTCACCATAACTGATCGGTCTGGCTTGGCTGAGGCTGCAAGCGGCGATTTTTCCTTCAAGCCGTTCGATCCGAAAGGGAATTCACTTGGCCAAATTTATCAAATTCATTAAAATAGCAAAATTAATATTTATTCATGAAAATTTACCTGTATTGCTATAATGAAAAGCATAAGAAAAAGAAAATTTTTAATAGAAAGCCATTTTGAACTAATTTTTTCTTTTTTTTTCGAGAAATTTTCCATTTATGCAAATTTATTTATTTTTTCGTTCGAAAATCTAAAATAAATTTATTTTAAAAAAATTAAAATTAATTTAAAAAATAAAAAATATCGAAAAAACCAAATTAATTCGATTATTTATTAGCGATTTAAAATTTAAAATTTAAATTATTAATTAATATTATTTTTAAATTATTGAAGATTATAATAAAAATTAATTATAAAAATTATTATTTTAAAAATATTAAAAATTTAAAGAATTATTATAAAAATAAATTCCAATTTGTCAACATTCAATATTTTCCGCTACAATCGAAAATAACTCTCATTTCTATCGAAAAAAACCCCCTAAAAGCGAAACCGGAAAGGAACATTAATAGGCACCAAAGTAGGTCATTGAAAAGAAATACACCGAGTCACCGATGAGAAATAGGATCCAAGAATTTGAACCAAAAAATTATCGATTGATATTCTTGGACGTTTCGACTCAAAATTATCGCTGATTCATCGACTCATTCACTATCTCTTTGTAAACAGGTTAGTATTATACGTCATAGAATAAGTTCTGTTATGATTCGAATCATTCTTTCTCGATTATTTCGAATTAGGTAGGTTAGTTCCACGATTCATAAACCAGGACGAAAACTTTTTGCACTTATTAATCGTCTTGTGGATCAGAAATAAATAATTCGTCGACCTTCAACGCCAATTGAATTTTTCTTTTAGTGATAAATTTACTGATAATCAACAAAAATTATTTTGTTTATTTTATTATTAAGCTTTTTTTTAAAATATAAAATATAATTTTACGAAAACAATGAATAGTTTCAAATGATCAAATTTCGGATTGCATGCGAAGAATTTCACCCCTTTATGATTAAAGTGACAAGCAAGTAAGTGATTACTTAGGTGAGGGGGGGGGGGGGGGGGGGGGGGGGGGGGGGAATAGTTCAGTGAGTTTTTGCTCAATTCGGAGCGCCGATGTTGCAGTTCCACTCCCGCAAGAGTAAAAACCTGTCCAAAAATCCGAGTGCTGCTAGCGACCCATTCGTACTTTCAAGAGATTCGTACTTGGCACATTTGTCTGGCACGAAGCTAGTGAAGCGAGTCCAACACAGTAAAGCGAGGTGTTTTAAAAAGAGTGCCATATGGTTAGAAGAGATTGCATAGGTGATCGAGTGAGAGATGAGTGATTAGGCGAAGGAGAAGCGAGTGGCTTCAATTAGTTTCAGACTTGGCATCGGGCTCGGAAGATCTGTGAACCGATTGACATTGGTTTCATCTTTTCATGAATATCTTAAAAATCATAATATAATTATTAAAAATATTTATTTTTTTGTTTTTTATTTTTTAAAATTTTTTTTTATATTTATTGTAGTATAATTTTTATTGCCATCAATATTGTTAAAATTTTTATTAATATTTTTCTGAATTTCTTTATTTATTATTATTATTTATTATTATTATTAGCGAAAATTTTTGTCAACGATTTAAATAAATATATTTACAAATAAATGTTCTATAAATATTTTGGATTGTAAAAAATCAAATTATCGAAATTGCTCGTAAAAATCTTTTAAGTATTTTTGGAAGCATATTTATAATTTTCAGCAAATTAATGGCTCAGTGGGTTGTTGCTCAGTTTAGAACGCTGGCGATGAGGTTTTATTCCTCACAGGAATATTCCTGTGGAAAAATTCGGATGTTGCTGGCGAACTCACTTCTACTTCTATTACCAAGGGACTCCTTGAACACATTTTTCCAGTGCGATAAACCAGACGAGACGAGTTTAACCATCAATGGTGAGAGATCTTAAAAATATATATTTCAGTAAATTATTAAATTATCAGTAGGAACGTTCTCTTATCACTAATTTGTAAAATACCGATTTTTTAATCATTATTATTACTATGTTATTTTAACTGTTGTCATTAATACAAACACATGGCGTTTGCCGCCCTGTTTGGCTTGTTTTCAGCAAATAAACACCAATTTCATAATCGAATCCACTTCGCAAACTTTCGTCCCTCCCTTCCTTTTCCTTTCCCTTCCTCCTTCCTCATTCTTCATCCTCCTCTCCAAAAAATTCGATAATAACAAATGAAACATACCGACATACCGACTGATTTCGATACTTTAATAAATATTTTTAAAATGTTTTTATTTTTCTTTAAATTAATTTTTTATTCATCAAATAAATATTCATAAAATATAATTTTTAGTTTATACAAAAGGAATTATAAACAAATTGAGGAGATTGAGGATAATCGCAATATTTAGTAAAAATTATTAAAATTATTCTTTTATTTTACATTTTTGAAATGCAAATATTTTGATTAAAATCACATCGAGAATTCGGTAATGACGAACAGTCGTCGTTCGTTTCGCAACTAATTTCGTAATTATAGAATTGGTTTGGATCATTTCTGGAATGATAAATCTATCAAATAAAGTTGACATATTTATTTGTTTTTTCTTTTTTTCATATGGAAATTATATTAATTAATTTCCTTGAAAATATTTCATTAAGAAATGCCTTACATCGGCCAGTAATGGCAAACCATATCGACTGTCATTTGAAGATTCTCATTAACACAACTGGCAAATCCACATCCGAGCTCTGTTGCTGTGAATAATCCTATCTAAACCGTCTTTGTGATTTATTATTCTATTATGAGAAGTTTAGCGAAAAAATTTTGCAAAGTTGTAGTGTTAATTTAATTGTGATCATAATAATTTTTGCTAGAAACTAAAGCACAAACAATTACATTTCCAAGTGTCATTTCAGCAGGATTGCGCCACCACTCCTCGACTGCCATAGAAAATTCGCGATCTAAAGCGCAAAATAAATTTTCACAAATAATCCCCCCTTCTTTCTAAATAACTGTTTTTGATTTTATTCAACATAAATTAATGCTAACCTAAAAAATAATAAAAAAATAAATAACAAAGATAACTTCAACTTTTGATTGGATTTTATGGGAAATTGGCCTAAAATATCGACGGAAATATAGAAATTACCAAACTAATATTATTTAATTTAATATTTAATTTATTTAGCGACAATTGCAAAATAGACTCTCAACAAAACGTATAAAGTGAATTGGACAAATTTTTTATATAATAATTAGTTATTTGATCAAACCAAAAGAACAACTGATAAAACTGATAAGAAAAAGTTCCAAAAAATTCGATAAAATTTTTAAGAAATTCTTGACATCTATTCACTACTTATACTGCCATCAAAAATTAAAATTTTATACCCAAAATATGTGTAATATTCTCGAAATTAAATTCATTCATAATCATCCTGTAATATTTGGCGGATGATTTTGGCTCTAAAAGCTCACATTTTTCTGCATCCTCAAAAGCTTTTTTTTCCAGATTAAAATCCCAGTCCTATAAATAAATACCCTTTTAAATAAATAAACAATCTGTTTAAATAATAATGCCTATAATAAAATTATTTGGTTATTAAGTTTGGCCAGCTTTTAGTAATTTTGAATTCTTTACTAATCATGAAAATTGTCAGTAAAAACGTTATTTATGAACTTAAGCCATTACGCTTGAACCAATAATGAACAGAAGTTTGAAATGAACCTAAATTATTACTGCTAACTTCTAGAAGATTATAGAAATGTTAGAAGGAAATTAAAAACACACCAATTTGAATAAAAATTCTTCGAGCTGTTTTAAAGAATCATCAAAGGTCATAATTCCCTGCAGAATATTGCTCCTACGTTTTCGATGCGCTTCCAGAAAACTTAAGCGATGAACATCAAGTTGCTTGAAGTACAAATGTTCGTCTGAAATATATATCACAATCCCAATATATGTTCTTCGCTAAGCAATGTGAATTTGGTTATTTTTTAAGCTTAAGAAATCCTCAAGGAATCGCCCAGAGATGGAAGGTGGGTCCTAAACACCACCCGAATTTTTCCCATAATAGAATAGAAATCTATCGCTGGCAAGAGTTGAACCATAATTACTCGATATGATTGTCTAAACAACTGGATTAAACCACCTTCAATATATGAAAAATAATCAGTGGTGAACTGAAAAGATACTGACTGTATTTTCTCCCCTCAAAACCCCTCAAAAACTTTTTATTATTTTATCAACCTGGTTCACTTATTATAAGCAAAGCAATATACCATTAATTTTGGTATTTCTATTCAATGATGCAATAGCGATTCCATCTTCTAAGTCAGCTTCTGATAAATCCATTATATCAGCAAGGTTTTCAGATATATCAAAATTTGCACCGATAGGAGTGGTTGATGTGTATTCTATAACTTTAAGGTCAAACCATTTCTTTCTTTTATTCTTAATATGGATTTGATTTAATTTTCAGGTTTGAAGGCTGTGGGTGAACAATTAAAAAATTTCGAGTCCAATAATGACTAAAATTTAATACAGATAAAGAGATAATTTAATAGCTTAATGAAGTCACCTGGTTCAGGAGATTCAGTAATATTTTCTTGCATTCGACGCAAAAATCTATTGAACTCAGCGTCATTATTGTCCATAGTGTCACATAACCGAGTTATCTCATTGCAAGTAGAATTGGTGTGAAGTGTACAGTCATCTCCGCTTTCGCAAAATGAGCCTTGCAAATACAAAGGACCTTTTGATACTCTAAAATTTTGTACAGATAACAATGAAAGAAATTCTAAATATACAGTTCTAAATTTAAAGTATATTGTGGAACTTAAATATATAAAAATTGAGAAGCAATTCCGAGACCCAAATAGTCTTCGAAAATTCCAAACATTGCTTAATTGTTTTCGTTTTAATCGTTTTAAACTTACTCGACCGAAACACTTAATTGCACCTATCACGATCTATTTTTATTATTGTACTGCATTTTATATTTTTATTCTTTTCCCCTTTGAGATGAGATTCGGAAGGCATTGAAAAAAATTATACTTGGGCCAGTATTTACAAACGATGATTTGAGTCGAATTCTCTTCATGCGCTCTCGAACATTTGCTCGTTGCACATCCTATCAGCCTCGTTGCACCGGAAAGCATCTGCAATACTAATTTTGATCTCTGCTGAAATAAAAAATCTAAATACAATTGTTGTACTATTAGAGATTAATGGGATTTGTTCACTCCACCTTTCAGAAAAATTTATGCTTTTTCAATTCAGTTCAAAAATTATAATTCAAAAGAATTGATATTTGCAATGCCCATAGATTATTCAATAGAGTAAACTACCGATAAAGCAATATCAAAATATTCTAAAATGATAGGGGATAGAATGGCTCAGTGGGTTGTTGCTCATTTGAGAGCGCCGATGCTGAGGCTCGATTTCCCACGGGAGTAAACTCGTATAAAAATCCGGGTTATGCTGGCGAGTCATGTGTATTTCTATCGCCAAGGGACTCCCTGCCATTTTGCCCAATGCGACAATCCAGTAGAGTGAGTTTAACAGTAATGGTGAGGATTCTTTAAAAAAAAAAGTTAATCATATGATTGTTCTTGCCAAAATTAAATTTTGATGATGCGAAAAGTAGGATGAAATTTAATCAAAGATGGCTATGTGCGAGAAATCAGAGCAAATATCGTCATCTTCCACATCATCTTCTGCTCGGAGTTATAGGTGCGTATTAACATAAAAGGCAAAGGCATTTCCTATCGTCATGGCACCATTTTACGGTTTTTCGCATGAATAAATATGATAATAATAAATAAATAATACTAATAAATAGTACTAATAATACTATTTTTGCAAAGATTATAAAAATTCAGTGCCTAAAGTAAGTCCGTATATTTTCAAAAACAACCTGTGCAATGTGAGGTGTAGCATTTTTTTCAGTTGACCAGCTTTTAAGTGCCGTAAACATGTGGTTTTCTGAAAAAAGCATGGCGTTCTCAAAATTGCCTTTTGATAAATTTTTCTGATAAATTCTGATAAAACTCTCCTAGAAACTCCTCTTAGTGCTTAGAAGTAAAAACGCAAGGCATAGCATAGGAAAAATTACTTGCATATATTTATTTCTAACTTAGTGGTTCATAGATCGTATATTATATGATAAATGATATACGAAGGAAATAGTAGAGGTAAAAAAAATTTGGCATGAGAGAGGAAAAAATTATAGGTTAAAGAGTATGGTTGAATATGGATTTAACGACTACCCAATGTATGAGAACTGTGCTGATTTTGGTAAATATTTTCGCCAACTTTGCCAGAAAGATAATAATTCGATACATTTGGATTAAAACAACTATCATCAGCTCGTTCTTGCGCTAATTTCTCCAGCTCGCAGCTGTATCTCTGCAATAGTTTCCATTTTAAAAAACTGCTGCATACCCTTCTTCCAGCGCTTGCAGTAAAGTTTAAGCTATATGAAAATACATACTAGCCTATACATATTCGTGCCAGGAGAAAAGTCATATTCGCCGCGGGTCATATTCGATCGTAGTTCATTGTGATAAAAGAGAATTCCAAATCGTATAAAATCATTCACCACTCCATTCGTACATTGGATTTGATCAGTATGATTTGCTACAAATTTAAAATTTAAGTTATGTTGTGTTGAATATTGAATATCTGTGTCGTAAATGCAATAATCATTAACCATGGTCAATAAATTAATACCAATATTCACCAAAAAAATTATTTGCTGCAGACGGTGCAAATTATCATTAGAAATCTGGACTATCCCCAGGACTCACCTGTGCTTTTACCTCAAAGCTTTAGAAGCATCCTAGTGGTCCAACGAAAATGACCAACGCTAACACTTATTTTCTTTACTTACTATCTCAATTCTGCTTAAAAGTTTATATTATTAATAATGTAGTAATATATTTTGGGATTACGGACAAATAAAAGAGCAGCGTAAGGACTTACAATAGATCGTAAAAAAAAGAAGACAAATTAGGAGAAAACGTCGCAGTCCACTTCTCAGCATCGCAAAATTGATTACTGGAATAGGTTTCGTTTTCCCGAGCTTAAATGCTGTCCTCCATGCAAAAGACGATTAATCTCTGATGTTTTATTCATCCGAATAGTCAGGCGGAATTAACTAACACATGGACCAATGTTCTATCGTATTATCATAAATGGGCTATCGTAATTTTTATCACATGATAAGCGAATTGATTTCCTACTGAATAAAGATTTATTTAAATTAAAATTTTTTACTAAATAATAAGAAAATAATTATGAAAAATTTTTTTTCAGCCACACATCTTTTTATTTAAATAGATTTAAATATATTCACCTTAATATATCTTAATTAAATATTTGTTTTTGTTTAAATATATTTTAAATATATATCATCAAATATATTATTAAATATTAAATATCTTATTAAATATCTTTACACTTTACTCATATTTTTTTACATTCTCATGGAATCTATAATTTATATACTTTAATAGGGTAAATATATTCGAATATATTGATTCCATGTTTTAGTAATATTCAACAGCTTTGTCTAAGCAAGTTAAAACTCATCTTTTCTGATTCGATTCGCTCCAGTGACTGTCAATACGATGTAGCATTTTGCGAGGTGAATACGGGGTAAAACACATGGATTCCGAATTATGGTACTCGAAATGGTAGTACCTTAATTACTTTCTCTCGAGTTCCTTTTAAAAAACCAATCCTTTTCCTTCAGCTTCGATCTTTTTTTATGCGATTTAGTTATTCTGTTTCTAAGTGTAATTATATGTGTGAGAGATGGAAGAATAGTGGGAAATTATGTGCTTTCCCTGTAATTTTTCCCATCTACCAGAAGTTTTTTTTATAGAAAAATTTTTATCATATTTTTGAACGTAGTAAAATTATGTTCTTTTAAATCTCGTGATTTTCGCCAACTAAAACTTCAAAAATGCAATGGAATCGGTGGATGGAATACGAATACGAATCCAAAAGAAGCATTAATTTATGATTTGATGTCAGAGATTATTCTTTTTATCAATGAATTTTTAATTTTTATGATTTTTATTGAAGTCTTTTTTTTACATAAAATTTAATTGTCACGAATCATATTATCACAAAAGCAAATTGAAAAAAATAATCTTTTTTTTCCATATTTATCAAAAGTGGCAATTACTGTAGAATAAATTTGAAAAAACTGGAAAATGGCTTAAGGAAGAATTTATAAATCAACCATAAAAATTTAGTTTATTCAGAAATGGTTTAAATAATATTTCTTTTAGAAATTTATAATTTTAGCTAAAAACCCATTTCAAGGGAATTTCAATGAAAAATAATATGTTTTGAGCAAAAAAAAAAGATTTTTTTAGGAATTATTTAAAAGCAATTTCATATGCGAAATTATTTAAGTGAATGTTATCTGCGCGGTACTGAGGACTCTTTTCATGCTTCCAAGACTGCTAATAGCCAATGAAACCAGAATAAGTACGAAAAATGGGAATGGAAAGGAAAGCTGCTCCTTTTTCCTTTTTCTTTTAATAACATAGCTCAGAGGAGAAAATAGAAATAAGCCCTCTGCACTAACCGCATTTCATTAGCACTTTTCAAGGAGGCTGAGTTCTTTCAAGAAAAAGATTGCAAATTACGGCCTAAGGCCTAGACGCAATGTTCTCAACCAGATGACCTTGGCTTAATTTGACTTTTTTTTTCTAAACTTTTGTCATTAAGTCACCGAGTGGTACTGCGAGATGGAAGGATATATGCTGATTAGAATTAATACCATGCAAATAATAATCAATAATAATAATTAATAATAATAATTAATAAAAATAATAATATGCCAGACAATTCGGTAAATTATAAATATATTTTTATTTTTTTTAATTTCCATATAATTATGAATTTTATTCCAGTGATATTTTTATGCAAATTTCATCAGATGCGGACGTTAATTTAGTGCAACATCCGCCAGTGCTCAAATGTAAATGCTCGAATATAATATGTTTAAAAATTAAACAATTTTAGTATGTTTAGTGAGCTAGGAATTTCTAAAAAAAATATTAAATTTTTCTTTTCAATATCCATCGTAAAAAAGGAAGTCCGCTCACTATATAGCTGTGATTAGCTCGATTTCATAATATGGCTGCAAGATTTGGCCAATGGTCACGGACGAGATATTAAGAAGTTATTTGCCTTTGACCACTCATATATCTTAAATCTCACGGGTTCGCCGAGGGTATAAAATCGCACGTGGTTGTATCCATCTTCACTTGCTTTGACCATAACAGTACCAATAAGGGCGCCATCATTGCTGGTTAGCGCATTTTCTTCGTCGCCCACCAAGCGAATTGACACATTTCGTTTCTTACGCTGTAGTGGATGGTATCAAGAAGCGAATAAGGCCAATCAAGCGTGGGCTCAGCGATGACATTGGATCGAACAACCTGGAAACGGCTCTTCTTTGCAGCCAACGAAGCTAACCAGTAATAATGAAGACTGCTAGAAGTATTTAGATTGCCAAAACATTTTTTAATTTGACTGCAAATTCACTGACCAAATTAAACGATCAAAAGAAGGATTACTGAGAAATTATATCTAAAAAATGGAATGGACTGGTTGAGAACTGGGTAAGGCGCATTCGCCACAGGCGAGTGTTGCGTATATAATATTTGGATGAAATGCGAG